>VZTM01016058.1:199347-230667 GCA_013400555.1 Jacana jacana | reverse complement strand
TGTACTCAGCACTGGTGAGGCCACACCTTGAGTATTGTGTCCAGTTCTGGGCACCTCAGCACAAGAGAGATATCGAGGTGCTGGAGCGAGTGCAGAGGAGGGACACGAAACTGGTGAGAGGCCTGGAGAATAAGGCTTATGAGGATTGATTGAGGGAGTTGGGGTTGTTTAGTTTGAGGAAGAGGAGGCTGAGGGAGGACCTCATCACTCTCTACAACTGCTTGAAAGGGCACTGTAGAGAGGTTGGTGCTGGTCTCTTCTCACGGGCAATGAGCGACAGAACAAGAGGGAATGGCTGCAAGCTGCAGCAGGGTAGGGTTAGACTGGACATTAGGAAAAAGTTTTTCACAGAGAGAGTGGTCAGTCAGTGGAATCAGCTGCCCAGGGAGGTGGTGGAGTCACCATCCCTGACTGTGTTTATGAGTAGATTAGATGAGGTGTTGAGGGATATGGTGTAGGGGAGAACTTGTAGAGTAGGGCTGATGGTTGGACTTGATGATCCCAGGGGTCTCTTCCAACCTAGGTGATTCTATGATTCTATATAAGTATAGCCCTTTGCAAGCTGGGATACAAGTATGCTAAATCTACTAATGCAAAACATAGTCTATGGAAGATCTGAAACTGAGTCACTAAACACAACAAACATTTGAGTAGATTGCTGGACACTACAGTCTATGTTTGTAACACTGACTTATAGCAGAATATTTTGGCCAAAGCTAGTATGAGCAGATGTAATTCTACTCAAAATTGCTCCATTTTATATCCGAATTTAAAGTGTAATTCTTTCAGGTGCTGATAGAAAACAAAGTACCTCTGTTCTCCAATTTCTATACTTTTTCTAAAACAGACACTACAGCTCTGCTAAATCTGCTAAATCTCTACAGATCTGCTAAATTAATGATCTCCATTAATCCTGGGTACAATTCCAGCAACTAACACCTGCCAGTAATCTGATCACAGGTTCCTATCTGAGCTGATAATACAAGTTTTGTAGAATTCATAAAGTTTTACTTGACAATTACAGCACAGATCTGCACATAACTGGGCACCATGAGAAAACATCACAGATGAGACGAAAAAAATACCATAAAGTAAGGTTTGAAACATGTAATGGTGGAGTACTTCACTGAAATATGCTTCAGCAAGAGCAGGGAGGGAGAAAGGCACTGCAGAAGAAAAGAAGCATCATTCTTCCTGAGAAAACGAATATGTCCGAGCACTGATGTGCTGCAGCACCACTCCCAGTAAGCCTCAAATGCCTCTTTACTACCAAGAAGTTCCAACCCTTTCCTCCATCAATATCCACAGGTTTGGTAGACTCCATTTCAAAGCATAACTCTGTAGTTATCTGGGCACTGACGGTGCCCACACCCTTTCTACCTGGAGATACACTGTGATGCTTTTCCATCCAATGGTCTCACAAAACTTCTCATGAACTGGATTATTTTCCTTCCTATTCTGAATCACAACAGCTTTGAAAACCTTTCTCTGGATTCACCAGAACAGGTCCTTTGTGATTTCAAAAACTGTTAGGGCAGTAAACAACACTTCAATTTGATTTCTGATGAATAAATAGAAATGCGATTTTAAAAGAAAGCTCTACATGCAATAACACGAGTTGATCATCTATCTACTCAGCAGCCAAATAAAGGGTACTTTGTAAACCACTTAACATTTTATAAATACCTTTAACTACTCAGGAACTTTGCTTCTACATTAACTTCTCCAAATTCCACTTTCTTACTGCATGGGATATAGGAGCAATGAGGACGCTCTTTCACACTTACATCCTGGGTTGAAAACAATGCCATATAAATCAGACTTCTACAGAACAAAGATATTATTGTATCACTTTATGGCAATCTATTACGAACTTATTCCTTCCAATTTAAAGCCAAGTATGCCAGCTGATGGTGTCTAAGAAAAAAAAAATAAAAATGTATGCAGCAATGAATGAAGTCTAATGGCAATGCTGCTCAGTGCTGCACAGGTCTTGAAGGCAAAGCAAATGTGTTCGTCCTGCACAATCAGTCCTTGTTAATTGCAAGCAGAGATCTCTCAGAATGCAAACACTCACTGTGCCGGCATCCTATAATATTTGGCACCAGAGCTCTAACTTTGTTATTTCCCTGAGGAGCAACAATTTTCTTTGTGCAACAGCAAGGCAGTGTGTCTTTCCAAATCCGCCTTACAGCCAAGTTTTACACTTTGGTGAAAGAAGGCCATTGAGGGTGCCTGCCAAGGCGCAGACCACACTCCGGCTGCGTCCCAGGGAGGCAGAGGCAGAGAGAGGGCTCCTTGTCAAACTGCACTCACCTGCGAGAGACCAGAGTGACATGTGAACACTTGGGATTATTTAAAAGTGCGTTGGTGAAATTAAATGAATAATAATTATGAGGGTTTGAATAAAGTAGCAGTTATGAAAGTAGTTACGAAAGTTATGGGGCCTCGCTCCTCTTTTTCCTGGACAGAAAAAAAATGACTTCACTGCACCCCACGCAGTAACGCCTGTTGAGCAAAGAAAGCTGGGACTTACTCCTGAAATTAGCAGTTACAGAGATCCCATCTTGAGCTGCTCAAAATGCAGCTGAGACAGAGCTACACCTGAGACACCAGTTGAAGATCTGCCACATTGTCTCAACCATGCTTACACACCACTGTGTGCATATGTCTTGCAGAATACTAGCCAAAATTTTTCTTTTTTGGCTATGCTTCATGAAACAAGTGAGGCATTTGCTCTTCAATATATAGGAGACCACAGTTTTAGTGTAACCATAAGATGCTGCATGGTATTTTCCAAGTACTTTCTAATGGACACACAGACATACACAGCCAAGCCCATTTAAGTTGACAATATGAAAGAGACATATATACAACATATACCAGACCAAAAATTTCGCACAATGGTATATTTAAATATTTCTGAGGTGACATCAGAGACTGTGACAATTTCATCATCAATGGCAGCAAATATATTTGACTTATTTGGATTGAAATTTTTGTTCTGCTTATCATTTACATAATCAACATCCTCAGCTGCCAGAAAATAGAATGGTTGTATCTCAAAGTGTCTTGTTTAACATCAAACTAAGTTCAGAGCTTACAAATGTAAATATTTAAGTGCAAGTTTCAAGGTCTTTTGTAATAAACATTCTGTCCACAGAAAACGTTCAATGGCAATAAAGCAACCATAAATCTCTGCTCATGCTGCAAACTGAACAAAGTTCCATCACCTGGAGAACATTACATTCACTAGAGGACACCACTGCCAAGACTGGTGAGGAAAAAGATTTTTCCAGGGATAAAAAAAATAGTTTAAGCGGTCAGAACAATCTTTAGCTGCTTCCTTTCCCACAGCATAGGGGAAAGGAATTGCAAGTGGATTGCAGCCACTTGCCCTGACATCTGATTTTATATTCTTACGTGCAGCCACAAAGTAAAAACATACATGCAGCATATGACTGCAGATGAACTGAGGGCAAACCCAACTACCCCATCCTGCTTGGTCTAGTGCTTGAAACATTTAATCAGATACAAAAGAGAGTACCAGATAGGAGCAGTTTCACCTCCACAAGCCCTACTCCTCATGGAGGGGGAACAGAGCAAAGGATAAGCAATGCAGAAGGATCCAGTAATGGAGCCATACTGGACCTTGTTCTCACCAGCAAAGAGGAGCTGGTGGGGAATGTCATACTTAAGGGCAGCCTTGGCTGCAGTGACCATGAAACGGTGGAGTTCAAGACCGTTAGGGAAGCAAAGAGGGCACACAGGAAGCTCACTACCCTGGACTTCATATCCTCCCAACAGCTGGAAGCCAGTGACACCACTTGTTACAGGTGAACCAGCATACCATGGGCATCTGAACCATGAAGCTGGCTCAAGGTCATACAGATGCTCCTTGGAAACTTTTATACACTGCTGTTAAAAGTTGCAGCCAAGAACAATTTGGATTGTGTAGCTCACAAAATTGCCCGCCTACCTATCACTTAATAGCAAGATAAGCAATTGTATTAATACCTTAGGCCAACCTACAGAGTGCTTAGCAGGAGAGGACTTGTTTGGTGCCTGCAGTATGTAAAGATTTCTGCATTACATATCCTTTTATGTCAGAGAGGTAACACAGCACTGTCCACAGAGCTTAATTTATGCTCATTTTGCAAACCATGGTCAGTTGTGTTTTCAGTAAAATTAGAATTCCTTATTGCACTAATTGTATCACTTCAAGCATTAAAGTTGTACTTCCACTTTCAGGATTCGTTGTTTATTTTTAAAAAGAGGGGGAGGGTTACGACAATAGTGCTTAGTTGATTGAGTTAAAAACAGGAGGAACTGAGCTGCTCCTATACAACAGGTTTGTTCCTCTTTGCAGCTGTATCCAGCAGACTCTCCTATGGGAGAACTCAAGCAATGGCTGCCTCACCCGCCCCATGGATCCCAGCCAGGCTGGGACACAAGGCATGGCAACCCCAAAAATGAAAGATGACTTGGGTTGGGTTAAGATGAACACTGCATGCACACACACAAGGTCAGATGCCAAGAGAGTTCCGACACTTGGCCGCACCCTTGCATCACAATTTTAACAGCCAGGCTGCACCTCTAACACATTTTTCATTTTGTTGGTGAATAACTGAAAGTTTTTCAGAACTGCTGTGTCTTCCCACAATGGCTAAAGGCAGTATTATCTGTGGATGGTGTGGAGAGATATAAAGTCATAAGTCATCTTTGATGAAAAGAAAGTATGGATTCAGACAACTGAGAATAGATTCAGGTAGTGAAGAGGTTTTGACTACTCATTCTAGATCTGCCACCAATCCTTTCAAGGCCTCGGGCATACCTTTCTGCAGCAGTCTCCACATCAGATGTGCAACATACTCATGCAGAATTTACAAGGCATTACACTTGCACTGAGGTCAAAGAAAAGTGGGAGTCTTAATTTTGCCACAGTATTTACTGCAAGCTTTGAGTGCAATGAAACAAAAAAAAGTCTTAGTATTCTCACAGTTTCTGAAGTATCTAATGCTGCTGCCAGTACTACATATTCTCAGGAAAGGAAGGAAAAATAAAATAATAAATAAATAAAATAATGATCCGACATTTTACTGGATTTCCAGCTTTATTACCAATTACTCCAATCCAATCTAAAACAATTTGATGGCAAAAAGTTGAGATATTTCAAATTCATACTACAGCCTAACCCCAGCAAAATATCATGGGGCAAAACAAAGAAGAGGTACCTCCTTCACCTGAGGGCTCTCTTCCTTCCAAAGTTCAAAGGATTACCACAAAAACAGGTGTGACAACATTTCAGAAAAGGTTGCAACCCTATTTTCTTCTCAAATTGCAACTTGTAGTCTGCAACAGAGAACTGAAATGACAAAAATCACCTTTCTGATAATCTCTGCATTTATCTTCTTTTTCGAAATCATGTAATGCGACTTTACGCTGAAGGGCTGAGACCTGAAGTTAATATAAGCATAGCTGCTCATTGGCCTACTACGTCATAACTATAGGGGGATAAAAATTAGCAATAAAAACTTAATTCCCACCTATAGCTGGGTGGAAATTTCACTGTATTAATCAAAGCTGGTATTCAGCCAGCCCATGCTCTCTACTGTGGTAAGCAGTATCCTATTAGAACAGCATTGTGAAAATGAACCAAGTTATACCACTAACACCTGTCAAATGTCTTCTGTAATTGATACTCACCCCAAAGGTAAGTATGTGTGTCTCAAACATCTGTTTGGAAAACCACACACACAGCCACAGCTTCTGATGATGCATGCCCATTTAGCACTTCCCAACAGCCACAGGATGGTTGGCCAACATTCATGTCCCTGGCTTGCCACAGGAAGGACACACCACAGGGCGTTACACTACCACTACTTACCTCAAACCTAAACCAAGTAAATTGGGAGCTGACCCCAGATCTCATGTACAACAGCATTTTCGGAGTAAACATGCAATACAATATTTATTAATTTTTAGTTTAAATGGGTTTTTTTGTGGAATGGAGCAATAACACTTCTTGCAGATAATGCTGGCAGGCTGCTAAGGGGAAAAACACATGAAAAAAGCTGGAGGATCCCAATGTGGCATAAGTGAGAAGCAACTGGTGATCCCAAAGTTCAGTCCGGAAGCAGTCTTTGCTTTAAATCTCGTAACTTTACTACCTACCAGAGCTTTTCAACAGAAAATCATCTGGAAGCAGTAGACAAGAGAGAAGGAAAAAAATTAAAGCTATTTGCTTTTCACATGTAATCTCGGTTCATCCCCATTAATAAAAACAGTAGATATGCTCCTAATTTTGCCTATGTGACCAGTAGCCTCTAGAAAATACTCACTGGAAATTAAACAGACATTTCATTTCAGAAGACTCAAAACTGCCCCAAAAAATGTCTGTTCTGTCAACAGAGGACACGTCATCACAAGCGGATATAGAACACCATAGGTCTCATCATCAGCAAATGCAAATCATTTTCAGCACTACACTAACTATGCAGATTGTCTGAGCAATTACTTATGCAAAGCTGTGAGGCTGCTGAACATACACCAAGAATGATCTGCTGAGCTGGCTTGAGCCACTGCAGGAATTTAAAACAGACATCAACCATCAGCAAAACCTGACACACACAGCAACCCTGCCCATGTTTACAGGAGTAGGAGACAGATTTATACAGCACTCTGACCGTATACAACACTTGGCCTCATTGCAACACAGCTGTACAACAATAAAAGTGTTCTTAAAATGATGTAGCCTAGTACAGTGACATATGTTAAATATAGCCATGAGTGAGCTAGCACCAGAAATCCATGAATAACCGTATTGATTGCAGTAAAGAAAACCTGAATGTATTTGAAGTGGAGACATTACCTGATGAAACTCTTTCCGTTTGGTAAAAACACAGACACTGTCTTATGCCTTTCCATGCAGTGAAATAATAAAACAGAACTCCAGACACTACTGTTAGAGTTGAAGTATTTATTTGCTCAACTATTGTTTGCAGACATGGATAGAAAAAGGATCTTCCCACACAAACCAAGTCTGATGCTTTGAAGTTAACTGTAATTCTTAATAGGAAACAGAAGTTGAAAAATATAAATTTAATTCTATGAAAATTCTAGATAAAAGTTTCTTACATGCATTTCACTTTAAGGACATAAAAACAATTCTACTCTGTTGATCTTATGCACACATTAGTCACACTTAGTTATTACTAGGTACTGTATATTCAGACTATATTGTAACTAATGGGCTAGGATGAGAAACGACAGCAATGCTAAGAAGGTGGCAATGCAGTAGTGCCTCTTCTGGTCTCCAGTTATTTACAATTTTACATTGAGTTTTCACACATGCCAGGTGTACTATTCTCAGCAAAACAACAATTTTCCAACATCAACTGCTCGGTTAAAAATAAGAAAACAAATAAATAAATTGCCAGGTCTTCTACACTGAATAGTCTACCTGTGAAATTCTTTCTAGAAGACACACTGAGACACAGATCATGACTGATTTTATTACCTTTAAAAATACAGGCTGTTACTTTATGCAAGAATTAGTGGTTTGAAGGATTCACTCTATTTGCCAACAACCATTAGCAAACTTCCCCGTAGAAAACTTCGTCCCTTCGGAAGGCAGAAATAAGGCTTTTGAGAATCCCCTTTTCAGGGGTCCGTGACAGTAACCTGCCTGATGCATTATCCCATAACACTTCTAACTTTGTGTGCTGCTGCTGCTGTCCAAGTTTTCACCAGCAACAGTAGAACAGACATGCCAGCACTCAGCAGCTCCACAGTCACGCTGTTTTGTGGCCACTGTGCAGCGCTGAGAGAAAACAGGAACTGGCCCAGCCGTGGCCATGCCTTGGTGGTGGGTTGCTATGAGCACCCAGCAAAAGCTGGGCTGAGGCTCCTCACAGAAACCTTAAACAGGAAGCACTACAGCAGTAAGAGTACAGCACACAGACTGCTAGGATTCATGGGGTGAGGGGAAACAAGGACAAAAGAAAAAGAAAAAAAAAAAAAAAGAGTGGTTAGAGGATGGGGAACAGTGACAACATCCAGGCAGCAATTAGGAAAATAGAGGAAAGAGTAGAGATACAGGAAAACCACATAAGATAGGAAACTTAAAAGTAGGAAGCTGAGAAAGTTGGTTTTTTTTACAGGAAGCACAGATGTGAGCTCATCATCTTGAGCATGTACCTGTTTTGCAGGAGCTGGCAGAGCATAGCAAAGCACCAAACACTAACGTCATCTCCGTGACAGGCACTTCAGCAAAAATAAAATCTTCCCCTTTCCAAAAGCTTAAGTTCTTCTCTGAAACATAATCCTCTGCTGTTTGCTTTTCTGCTCGTCTCCTATCAATCATTTCAAGCACTAGGAATCACGTAGTCCTAGCTGTTTCCAACACAGTTTTTGTTAGATATCCCTGCTACCTTATCCAAAGGATTAGAATTTCAAAATCTGCATTTATATGACACCTTTAAAATTCCCTTTTAAGAAAGATACCTACAAACACCCAATAACTGATATTGCTGCTTTGTTTGTCAAACTTCTTCAGGGAATCCTCCGCATAACATTTACAATCCCTTTGCACAAGACTTTCAGCCATGCATGAATTAGATTTGCAGTGCAAAATTATGTGAGACAACCATCCTTTTCTCAACAGGCAGGTGAAGCAGCAATGTTTCAGTGCAGAACAGCTCCCCTACACCCAATAAAACTCCTGCTTTTATCATTTACTCACATTAAAGCATTCAGCTTCTTGTTACCTGAGTAGCAGCATGGAAGGCTCCTGTTTCATTAACATATACAGCATGAAATACAGATTTTAAGTAGGTAAGCAATATTAGAAGTATATCCAACCAACACAGTAAGGAGCAAGAGTAATACATCCTAGATTTGGGCTCTGGACCATCACCCTACATACAAGCCTAACGCAACTGAGAAATTAATCCCAACGCAATGGTAGCCCATAATAACTAACTAGTCTAACACAGAAACCTCTTGCAATGTTCAGAGTACACATGCAGGAGAGTACAAATAAAACCTGCAGGTGTGCAGGACTCACAACCTGTTTACCTTGGCCCAGACTAGCTAAACTTCTGAGATGCTCCATAAATACAAAGATACAGATGGATACTGAGGCTAACCATTTAACTTATCAAAGTCATAGTTAATTTATGTTTTCCATCATCTATGCCTAGAGTTTATTTACTTATTAAAGCTGTTTTTTCTGCTCCCACGCAAGTAAGAGAAGACACCATTTAACACCCCTTTTTCCCTGTAGCATGTGCTCTGGGAATGCTGCCCTGCCCTAGAGGTTGTCCTCACATAGCTGCTGCCTCATGGATATCGAGATGTGCTTGATCAGGGTCAGGAGCCATCTTAACATTAAGCACTCGCTGCTGTAGCTCACAAGTAGCTGTGTTTGCAGCCCCACACCATCCAATGGTGGCTGGCAATTGGGCTCATTCAGAGCCCATTAGCATGGTCTGTCCAAGGCAGGTCTGCATGGGTGGAATACTAATGGACCCTCCACTGCTCTTCTGCACCACTGGCCTTTGTAAAGATACAACTTTGACAGTGCTGGGTTTTTTCTGAGACAGGGCAAATGAGCAAATATTTATTACTGTGATTTTGCAAGATGACTGATGCGTCACATCCCAAGCAGCACCTGCAATAACCCGACTGACTGCAGATCAAGCCACAGTGTCAAGCATCCCCACAGGAGGAAGAACTGTGCACCTCTGTCCACGGAAACCCATCTGACAACCTTGAAATAGTGCCTACCAGAACTTTCTCCCTGACAGTCTGCACGAGGCCTCTTGCTCTCCAGAGAAACAAACAGGCATTTTTGTTTGGAAACACTCTGTTCCTTGGCCTCCTGAAGACTTTGAAATCACTCACATGCTTAGTTATTCTATTCAGGCATGTGAACCTTTCCACTTGGGTGCTGAAGGAAAGATTTATCCCTGAAGTAAAAATCAATCAAATAACAGAGCAACTTTCCAAACTATTGCAGGTTCACTCCAAAGAGAGCACCAATTCTTTCTTTAACTTCGAGTGAGTTAGATAAAGCATCTGCTCAGGGCTTTCTTTGTAGGAATTAAACATTTATGTGAGATCCCTGAGAATTTTATGTAACAGCATTTACTAGAAAAATAATGTTCAAAACCAATTTTTCTTTGAACTAGTGTTCAAAACCACAGCATTTCTCAGGGGGTGGTATTTTAGCAACTGTTTTAGAGCTCCCAAACTTGCTCTCTTCCAAACTAGGAGAATTTGGCAAATCAATCAAAACTGATGAGATACTTAAAATGAAAGGATAAATGGCAATAGAAAGAGTTTGACAAGCTGATGAATAATGAGAAAGCTAACAGAAGAACATCTTAGCAGAAAATGATAAAAAGAAGTAATTTATTTTCTAACAGACTAGTAGGCCTCTATGAGATACAGTTCAATTTTTACCATCCCTGCAGTTCAAGGATTGCTTTAAATGGTTAAGCAACAAAATGCTGCATAGTTTCTAACATGACTCTGCATTTCTGACAGAGGCAACAAGTACCAGTCAATGTCTGTAAATCAATCTGCTGGGAGAGAATAAGGGCTAGATGAATTAGAATTCCTAGTAAGCAGTATATTGTGGGATATTTCTATAAAGATGGATACAAATAGGATGGCATAGAGCTCTGAAGAGTATCTGATAGAAGAATGCAAACAAAACACACAAAGCACAACCTCAGGAGACAACAATAAAGTCTTAAGAGTCTTGCAGTCATGTTACAAAAATACCCAAAAAGTTTGAATAAAAAGAAAGTAGTTTGCCTCTGACAATAGCTTCCTAAAAGTCTTGGGACCAATTCCATGTTAAAAGAGCAAAATAGTGTTCTGGAAGAGGCATTTTGCTGAACAATTTTGATGCAGAGAGGAAGAGAAAAACAAAACAAGCCAAAAAACAAACAACCTGCCAAACCTGAGAGTTGGGGAAAGGTACAGTTAAGCATTTATTTTGTAACATGCTTCGGTTTCCTAAAGTTTACTTTGCCTTTTTTACAATACAGGCAGATCATTACATGTAACACAAAAGACCCTGAATGCCCCCACTGTGAGTGGGGCCTCTCTGTGCTGAACATATAGTAAAATAACATTCCTGCTTCAAAGAAAATTGACAAGATCCATAGAGACAAAAGCGTAAATGCAGAAATAGAGATACAGGGGCCAGCGAAGGCCACAAAAAAGGTCAGCAAGAGAGAAACTTATGAGTTCCATCCCTCTGTACCCAGTATTACCCCTGCAGAGTCAAGAGGTCTCCCAGCATTGTCTGATCCTTTCTCCCACTCCCAGTAATAAAGTGTAACATCCTCTGAACTCAGGAGGAGACACAGGACAACGAGAGAAGCTACTCTTGCACCGTGCAGAACTAAAGTCATCAGTATATAGTCTTCCTTACAAAGCTTAAGTGTAAAGTTCACTTCTCTGTGGGAATCAAGCACAAAGATCATTCTATATTTAATTTAACCCAGGCAAAGTTACTGCAGAGGTATTGGGCAACCTCACTAGAGGGCCTGAAATGCGACTTGGAACATTAATTTGAAATTAATCAATTAATTTTGAAATGTCAGAAAGTCAAGGTTTAGTAAATTATCAATGTTTTAGTAACCAAAAAATAATCCAAGCTGTGAATTAATTTGGAAATATAAAACTAGAGAGTCTTCACATAGTATTTATTTATCTATCTTTGGCTGCTTTATCATGAATGGCAATTGATTCAGTATATAGTCTTACCCTAAAATATATTTAAATATGGCTTAAAACTCTGTAGAAGACACCACCAACTGTAAGCTGGAAAGAAGAATTATTAACATAGCCAAAACTGCCAGATGACCAACTAACAAGGCCGGCACCTCACTTGCTATGTCATCTTGTATTTCTCCAGTTGTACTACAGAACACATTTTGCTATCATATCTGCCCTTTCAGTTTTTTCAAGCTAGAAGGATGCCAACTGGCAACTTGAAATACAGCCGCATAAAAAGTAAACAACTGAGAGTTACTTTGTGCATCAGTTCCTGTGTGGTTTTAACTGGCATCACATTCCTACATCCGCAGTGGTACTTCTGATTAGTCAATACCTCAACTGAGATTATCAAGTTCTGCCATATACCACATATCCTCAGCTGTAACATGTTCCAAGCACGCCTTACAAAGAGGATACTCAATCTCTTCTTCATGATGACATGCCCTTTCTGGTACTGAGAGGCAACTCATACATACATGAAAAACACTTCTTATGATCACTTACAAGTGGGGGAAAAAACAAGCCAAGAAAGTAGAATCAACTATTTGTTCACTAAGAGTTTTTTAATACAGCTTTTAAAAATAAAAAAAAAAAAAAAAAATTTATCAACTTGGTGACACACAGAATTACTGGTCTGTATTAGAAGAATCAGTCTTTAGGAATAAAGGAACAACTCCACTTAAACACCTTTCAAGCTGAGGTAAGAAGTAGCCCCAAGAAGAAATGAGATTGCTTCCAAGTTTGGCCTTCTGCAGTTTTGCTGCGAAAGAACAAAAAGCATGAACTGAAAGTCAAACCTCTTTTCTTCTCCTCCTGAGCTTCTACAATTCTAGATTTTAACCTGGATTTTAAGCAAGCAGACCAAGCAATACTTCACATCCAACAACTGGAGCAGGAAGGTGGCATGCTGGCAAACCACTAGTTCTGGGTGCGGACTGGGGAACACGGCTGGCAGGGGACAGGGACTCAAGGTCCAAGACCCAGATAGATAGAGAGGGAGAGGAACAAGGGCCTCCCCTCGAGTCCCTACAGATTAAAAAAGTCAGAATATCCACATGTTTCTCGGGAGCATATATGAATAAAACTACCAGACTCACTACAACACACAGACAACATCTGTTTCGCCCTGGATTTCCCCCAGAAGCCCTCCCTCTCCATACTTCTGCTGCCCAATTTATCTCCCAGCAGGAGGAAGTTACTGCTTTGGACCAAGGAAGTTGCTGGATGCACATCTGCCCTGGTGGAGAGCAAACTTGCCAAACTTATTTTGGGTTTTTCAACCCTTGGACCTCAGAAAAACCCTCAGCAATAAAAATGGATAATTTATTTTTAATATTTACTCATAATGTTTCAGGCAACACCTAATCACAGCAGTATGCCACTCCTCGCTTCCTGACAACTTACTTTCTCTAGCAGTGTCCTGTCAACAGCTCCAGAATGGAATTGCTCATTTCTACACTGCAGACTCATAGTTCTTCACCTCTTTTCACATCTATTTAGCTGATAACTTCCAGCAGATTATCAAGACTTCATTTTCCTTTGCAGAAACTGAATTGTTTATGCTCCAAACTCCTGATGACATGTACATAAATACTGGGTGGAAAAAATACAAGAATTTGGCAAGAGCTGGATAGGATCCCACTGACAACCTCAATAACCAAGAAGACTGTAAATAAGTAACAAGGTATCACGCTTCTATGGTGTTAAAAAGGACACATTTGTTTTAGATAAAGACAGGCTAGCTTCCTTTCCAAATCTTTCTTCTATTGTGCTTTCTGTTCCAGCTATACAGGACATGTGCCAAAGATGTACTTTGTCACGTTGTAAACATGAAACAAAATTCAGTTGGCAATTTTTGTTACAAGAGAAAAAAAAAAAAGTAGCAGACAGACACCACTTCTCATCTAAGAGAGTAGGAAAATTTAAGTATGTTCCCTTAAAAAAAATCCTGAAGATTGTACACTGCTTTAACTGAAATCAAATGTGACAAGAGCTCTTGGATGTGCTGCAAAAGACTAATAGCTGCTGTTTCGTTAAGAATCAAAAAGCTAGTTTGTCACAACAGCACAACTCTGCACGCAGCCTGCACTCCCCAAATACCTGAGCTGTGTACAAATACAAATTTCACCTTGCTATCTGTTGAAGTTCTTCCTCAAGATTTCCTCTCCACAGATGTAGTGTCCTTGTCTTCCTCTGTGCAACAAAGCACAATATTCACTGGGAGAATAGAGCTGCTTCATGCAGCATCAAAGTCCTGCATCAATTCTTTTTATATAGTAACTGGGATGGGCTGACATCATACTGCCTTTCAGAGAGAGCATTAACCCTTTGATGTCTGACTTTCACACTGCAAGAAATCTTCTTCCCCAGGCTTTTGAACAGGTCGGAGTAATGTGCACATACAAATACATATATATATATGTATGTCTGTGTATATATATGTGTGTGTGTGTACATAAGCATATTTGAGTAAGGCTGGTTTGTTTGTTGATAAATGGGACATAGTGAAAAAACATCATAGAGGTATTTGTTTACACCATATTTGGGACAAGTGCATCTGATGGGCAGGGAGACAAATCCGTAAATGCTTTGCATTGGCAAAAGAACCCTAAACATTAGCTCAGGATGTCCATACATTTGCCATCTTATAAATGTCACATCATGGCACACCGCTTTAGATAAAGATAGAATTTGTAATGCCTCTCTGGCAATGTGAATCAAAACTGAACTTGCTTTTGAGTAAGAAATGTTAAAGGAAATATCAACCTGAGCTTCAAAAACAAGTGTCAGAGGTGAAGTGCTGCAGGTAACTCTGAATGCAGTCGGTCACTACTGACTGCTACTAAATATTTCAGGTCTTACAACTGTGCCAGGAGTTTATAACTCAAAGGACAAAAGCAGGAGCAAACATTTCAAGCCTTAAGGTGAAATTTTAATTTCTCCAAAGCAATTGAGAATTTTTCCACCAGCTTCAGAGGAGTTGAGAATTCACACTGGATGCTACTTATTCCCAGGACAGTGGAAATTCTCATTTTAATTTAACTCTTGAAAAGATATAAATTAGAAATATCAAATAGCATCATAGAAACATGAGTACCAAATAAAGCTTCTGCATAGTGATGTGGATGAATCACACACAGATGTATCCAAGGACAGCATTTCACCTAAAGCCTCGACTCAACACATCTGCCTCCTCTTTGACCTTCAACACACCAAGTCCACTGATACATCCCACTAAGGCCAGCACGGCAGAGGCCACAGACTGTTACCCTGTACTAACTTCTAGTTACCCTAGAGCCTCTAGGCTTCATTTAAGAAACTTCAACATCAGCAAATTCACCATCTTGTTAAAAAATTGCTTTCACATTTAAACGCTTTTACCAATAATAAGGTCTCTGTTTGACCCACAATACTATATTAACGCCACTCTTGTAGGGCACAACCCACAGCACTCTGAGAAGATACACACCAAAAGCTGAAATCTATTGTACAACACTATTTACACAACACAATAAATGTGCTATACGCTGTTTCCNGATGCGTATGTTATATCCTGCTGCTTCTGAGAGTTCACGTTGGCTTTTTCTCAGCCTCAGAAGCATGCTCGTACCTTCTTCACTGGCCTTTGAATTGAGTAAAAGAACACAAGCTCAGCAGCCACTTCCTACAGCACATTACTTGGGTTCCCGAAACTTCAGTGACAGTCACAACAATACATTTTCCTCCAGCCACAATTATTATCAAACTTAATTTTTCTATGTGAGTGGAAAGGATGTTCCCCCTCCCTCCCCATTCTTCACATTTCCACTTCTGCTTATAGTGACTTCAGAGCAGACCTTCCAATGCATTTTCCATTTTAGGATAAAAGTTCACCTTGGAATGGAAAGCCATGACATGAGTAGAAACTCCTTTGCACTATATACTCTGCTTTTACCCCGTAACTTGGTTTGATGAGCACCTCTGAATAAGTGTGGCAAAGGATTTGCACTGACATCTACACAGAAATAAGCATCAGCCATGCAACATGGGATGCAAATGAGGAGTCAGACATCACAAAGTAAGCAAAGGCTGCATTACAGAGCCGTTCAACATAAGCCATGCAGTGTCTTCCCAATACTAGCTTGTGTTGGTTCCTATCACATCCGATCCCTCAAGCTGTCATCCAAAGAGGAAATTCCACTACCACAGTAAATGGAGATAGAAAAATTATTGTTTTTAAAACTTAGATTTAAAAACACACAGTTTCTCTCATGGATAACATTACTTATTGTAAATACCAGTTTAAAATTACTCTTGAAGAACACTGTTAAAAATAGAAACTTTTTTGAAGGTAAGCACCTTTTCTAATTGTACTTTGCATTTATTATTTTTTATTTATATAAGAATAAATGATGAAAAATACTGGTATTTTAGGACAAGTTATATACTCAGGACTTGGGTCAATAACCCAGCATAACTAATCCTCACTTGATTCCTGTGTGGTGGCTTTCAACCATGGTAAAAGCATCTAGCAGCTGAACTCCAGCTTTGGGAGCAGATCAAGAAAACCCACAGAACAGCGCCCTACACATGCAATTGAAGTGCCCATGTGGAGACTTAATATCAGATAAACTACCAAGGTTCAAACGCACACCTTCGCTTATTTTGCCATCACTTTCCCATGTTGATAAGTCCTTATTTATATTATTCAATATCTCAAAGGACTGTGGGTTCATATCAAACATGAAGCATTTGCCAAGGTCTATGGCTGCACAAATAAAAGCTACATGCCAGCAATGTACTTTCAGAGGCAATATGCCAGGTACCAGCTACAAAGGCACTCAACAGAGTATGCAAGTGCACAATGTGAATTTCTACAACCATTTGCTTTTGCTATTGATCAAAGTTGGTCTCTCTGCAAAAAGGGAACAAAACTGTGTAACTCAAATGCTTAGAAACAAGAAATGTTCTTTGTTCAGAAAATGGAGGGAGGAACAGAAGTAGAGATACACATCAGTGAGAATAAAAAATGAAAGGGAGAGCAGGAAATTCTGATCTTTAGAAAGAAAAGATGCCAGTAGAAAGGGACCACAGACGTGGCCATGAAACCAAGTTTCCATGGTGCAATGAGGGAGAATTTAAACAGAAAGTTCATCCCTGTGCCAGGGATGAGTTTTCCTGCAGGTGAATCAGACATTATATAGGATGAGGGGTGGCTGAAGTTCAAGCCTCCAGCATTTCTGATATAATTCCCATAAAGTGCTGGACACCCTTGTACAATCAGTCATATGAGTGGGCCCTGGGGAACAGCTGTGCCAGAGTGCAGCAACAAAACATGGCAGCTGAATGGTCCCATGCCTTAGGTTTCTGCCTTAAGGTAACAAACAGCAGCAACAGCAAGCTCAGCCTGATGTGGGAATAAAGGAGTAAATTTTCAACTAAAAGGGAGTTGGGGATAAAAGCATCAACAGTTACCAAGAAGAGTCATGAGTTAATAGATTAGCAACAGAAAGCAGCAGCTCTGAGATATTAATGAGCTAGGTGACTAAAGTTATCTTTCTTCCTATAGGAACTGATACCTCTATATTACTTGACATACATAGTCTGAAATAATTATTAAAACATGTCCTCTCACACACACATGACAAGCAAGTAGTATTTCATCTTTACAATTATGTTTTAAACACAATAGCAGATCTTGTAGTGACGAGCAGGGTGCAAATGGTCAAATTTCTCAAGATTGACTTAAAGCCTTAAACACACATCTGCTCTATGACACCTAAAGATGAGGTTATATGGTTTGTGAGCTGTGAAATCTGTCTAAGATCAGGGAATCTTGAAAGCAGCCTCTGCTCCCAGGGCACATCCAACACTGTGGCTCAAGTTCACTGAAGAATTGGTCATTGTTCCTTCTCATCTACACTGTTAAACTCGGTTCTGTAAACCTAAAGATCTTAATCTCACAACAAATTGCCTAAACAAGGAAAATAACTGGAAAAAAGTAGGCAGGGAGGCATCCTGATCAGTGTAGGAGCAAAGGGTTGCTATTACTCAATACAGACTGCAACCACTTCATAGTTATTTCTCTTTCACTGTGTAATGCAATTTTCTTACAAAATTGTTAAAATTTTCATAACTAGAATTTATCCAGAATTAAAACACCTGTAAAGGGTTTCTGTACAGTGCTGGTTTTGACTCTGTTTTCACTTGAGTACAAGCCAAACAGCTGCTCCCTAGAACTGCAGGCAAATGCCTGTTCACACAGTGCAGCTTATTTCCTATTCCTGCAGCAACAGGGCACAACAAGTAGCACACTGCAGTGTCAAAACAGCTGTTTAGCTAATTTAAACACCTCTAGGTAATTCATTAAATGGTTAATAAACTGTTAATATGAAAAGTATTATTCAGCAGGAAGTTTTCCTGGGTAAGGCTGAATTATTTGATCAACACACTTCTGCACAGAAGTTTAAGTTGCAGCTGAGTAATGTCTTTAGTCATGTAGTCTCATGAACTGTATCACCAGCAAGGAAACATCTGTGTTCATTTTGTTAATTCAGCTAGCTTTAGACCATTAGGGATGAAAAAAAAAGGTTCTTCTCAAGGACTTAGAGCTCACAACTCAGCACATGTAATCGCAAAAAGTTGTGGGTTTGTTTTTTTCTTTTTCCCCTTCAAACACACACAAAAAGACTACATAAGGAGATTGGTAATCCTACCAAAATATTAGGCTTGCAATACATTAGGTGTGTTCAGAATATACTCATATTTATGCTGTTATGTGCAAAACAAAAGGCTTCATAAATATCAGTGTTGAATCCTTAAAAATAACATGAGCAAGAGTGAAGCATCACAAGCTTCCAGTACTGGCAAGCAAATGCCAGGCTGTGGGAAATGTCACCTTCCACTGACTACCTCCAGGCTGAGCACGGGTTTTAGATCACAGATGTATGCTGCTCAAGGAAAAATTATCCTGATTACAACATGGCAGAAAGAAGATAAAACGGGTTCCCTCACACCAACTGCTCTGAAACAGCAACAGCTGCTGCAGCATGAGCCACACACAACCCCAGCCCATAGGAATAGCAACAAAATCTGACAAGTTGGTTACCATCACTGTACAGACCCAGACCATCCATCCCACCAAACCAGTCTGTCAGACAGCTGAGCAAGAGGGTCTCTTGTGGCAGGAAAGACACTAGCACAACCCACCTGCATAGGTTAAGGGCTGGCAACTGTTTTGTCAACAGTCATTATTAATTTTGGCTCAAACAAATTCAAGACTGAAACTCAAACAAGAAGAACTTGACTGCTTCTGGGGTTATGCTGGGCACATGTCTAACACACAAAAGCTGTATAAAACAGCCATTTTTTTCACTGATATTGGAATAAGAACTTGTCACAGAAAAAAAAATAATAAAAAAAAAAATCTATGCAGTCTCCATAGTCACAGCGATTGCCAACAGGTATTTTGGCAAAAAGAATCTTATGCTTTTCTTCAGACACACTTTCCCTTCTCTATTCCCCAGTGAATCGCTTGTCAGGTTATGAATGTCCTTTAAACCTTCAAATTCCTTTGGTTTACTGGTCTATTCAGGATAGTCGCCTTCCCACAAAAAAATAAATCAGACAAGGACGTTTGGCAAACACAGCCTCTCAGTGCAGCTTCAATACACGTGTTTGTACTCCACTAGGAAGTGATACTCATAATCCAGGTACAATATCCAGTGACTTAGTCCTTCCATTTGACTAACAGGTAGCAGAGACAATCAGCCCTGTATTTTCCTCCTCCAGGAGAAGGCCACACAAGAAGCATCCTGTAAAGCTGGGAATGGAATCTACATCCAGTTGCTGCCACACAGCCTTAGACACAGCACCTTTCCTCTAGACTGAAGTTTTGGGTAACTTTTCATCAAATTTAGACTCTCAGAACCAAAGAATCATTTAGGTTGGAAAAGACCCTTAAGATCATCAAGTCCACCTGTTAAACTGTTAAAAGCCGACACACTGTAGAGCTAGCTGATCACAATATAACACAGTCCCTCAATATAAATGTTTGCGGTTTAGCCTAGGCAACCCCAGGCAGACCATGGCCACATACAAGTAATCTGGATAGCTCCTTAAATAGGGATCAATACATTTAAATTAAATTTTAACACAGGTAGTCCACTTGAATACAAAGCAGGAATTTTAAGCCTATTCAAAGACCCCACCTGCTCCTTTCAAAGCTGGCCCAAAGTCATCCACTAATAAACACTTACTGTAGCAGATGACCTCTTAAAAGCTGGCTGGGGATAAAAGAAGAAAAGCATAATGCAACATAGATGGATTTAACACACCTTCCACGACATAGTATTTTCAGCCATCAAGCCTGTAGTGTTAGAATCTAGCTTCTAGACCATAATACATGACTGTTGAACACTCATTAAAAAATTACAGTGACACTTCAAAAGGACCCAAAAGCTCCATCAGTTGTTGAGATGTCCATATTTCCAAATAAAGTGTCCTCAAAGAATCTCGCAAAACCCTTATTTTCCTCTACAATTAGATTTGTTCATGTTCTTTCAATTCTCCAAAGTCCTTTAATTACTCCAAACTTACATCAGTGCAATTAGAAAGTCAAAATCCCCTGATGGATTTAAACTACAGAATGAAATATCTTATTGATAACATTATGAGAGCATGAGACCGTTGTTCAGTCTGACAGACTAGCGATGGCCCTAAAATGGACAAAACTGAATCACCTTAAATAACTGTGTCAAACATGTCTCAAGTCCTATAAAGCACTTTTTACTTTTATGCTTGGCAGTATAAGGGCAAACAAACCCTATAACTTTCACATAAAGTACCTTTGGGTCAAATTTTACTGTGTGAAGTATGTGCATAAACCCATATGGATTTATTGATCCCACAGCAATTGCAGAACCAAAGTCCCAGGCTACGTGAACCTACCCAAAACATCAAATAAACCTTGTTCTTTTTCTATGTCAACTACCTCTCAAAATGAGCACTTGTTATGAGATTTACTTCAGGAGAAGTCCTGTGCTCTGGAAGCATGATAAATGCATTTAGATTTATCCAGTTTTTAAACTGGTTGTGTTCCCAGAGGTCCTACAGAGCTGTACAGCTGACCTCTAACTTTCTGTTCCTCCCTATACAAAAACTCGTCCTGCAATTTCAAACATGAACTTTCTTTCATGAGGGATTTGGTTGAAGCCCTAAGCAAGGGGAGGAAGGCTCCCAAAATTCACACTCCAGATACCTACTGCAGCTTCACACAAGGATGGCAGACAACAGCCAGTGCTGTTTGCTTTTCTTAAGATATCCAGGGGTGAGAAAAATCGACTTCAAAAGAAACCAAACAGAAAGATACCTTATTTCATAACTGAGGCTTGAGGGAAGGGAACTCATTGTTTATACTATCTGAAAAATGTGCAGATTTGAGACCATCTTTTTCAAATAAATAGTCATTAATCATTTGCAGTCACTAGCACAAGAGGGCATGCAGTGGCAGCCTGGCTAGTGTAAATGTTTAATACTGAATTAGATTAGAAAGGCTCAGGAAAGTGTCATCGTAGCTAGAGCACTACCTGCTAATGGAAATTTTCTTTCGGTTTCAATATTATCAGGGCCTGACCTGGGCTTTTGGGAACAAGGTGACATGATCTCGCCATGAAGTCGCAGACACAGCAAACACAACAGTGCTAACTACAGAAAGCCAGATTGCCGTGAGTTTATTACACCATTTTATCACTGTACTGCTGTAAAATACTATCTCCTATTTTAATCACATCTCCTTTATTAGAAACAGGAACATAGGGATGATGATCAGCCTGTAAGGCAGAGTGCGCAGGAATCTCCAGCTCCCTCCTATGGGGAGCCACGCAGCACACAGGTGCTGCCATGTACTGGCACATGACATGCCAGAAATACAAACATCCTCATCTGTGTGCACACAGCTACAGGAGCAGGATTCAGACAGTTTTACGAGAATATTTCATAATCCTCCTCCCGCCGCCCCCTACTCAGTTAGCAGCTCACTCAGAGCCAACTACAGTTATAATTATCACCATAATTATTATTTTAATAAGAACCAACGACTTATCAAAATATTGCGCTGAAGACTTGCACATCTCTTCTTGTAAGGCTGCCAAAAAGCTAGTTCATCGCTGAGGTACCGCTCTATGTACACTGCTAGCAGACAGCACCTCCAAGTTTCTATTTATGCAACTGAGTGACTAAACTCAATTCAAGTCAATGCCAAAATGTAAGCAATTTGAGGCACAGTAGCTGTGCAAAGTATTATTATTCTCCTGGTGTATACACACTAACAGCTTTGTTTACTACATTTACTCCTCTTCTGCTTGTTTGCTTGGGTTTTACATACTGTAGGCCAAGTTGCTGAACTTAGATGCCTTAAGGTAGCCACCTGAATCCATATTTGCATATTTAAACATTTGTGTCAAGCATTCATACAAAGTTTTAAGTGCATAAGCAAGCCTGTAGGCACCTAAGTCAATATAATTAGGTGCTTAGATTTATCTCCAGCTACCCAAATGTGGACCTCTGCAGGCAACAAGTTGCTATTATTCATAACTGTGATTTTTTTCTACCAGGTAATATTGGCTTGGTAGCAGATTATTTTTTATTCACATGCTTGTTCAAGATGACCCCAATCCAGATCTCTGGTAATATTCATTTCTACACAGAATTTCAATTTAAATTTTCACAATTAGGAGATGGCCATTTAGCTAGTTACAGCTCCAGGTACGCTGTCAGACTGAGGAAAAAATTCCTCAGTTAAAAAGATAACTAATGACCCTGGCAGCTGTGGGGCTTTTCAGCAAGGGTGGCCAGTTGTCACCCCCATTAGGTTTACAGATAGAGCAAGGACTCTACATGCCTCTATGACATGCAGCTGCACATTTCTGAAGAACCAAAAATTTGCCATGGATATGTCATTTTTCAGGTTTGTCTGTTCATCTTCCAAGTAAGGGTCAACAGACTGGATATAATTTTCAGGGAACTCAATTCACTTCAGTCAATACAGCCACGACCTCCATCGCTTTCTCTTTCAAAGAATATGTTTTAACTGAACCACGTGTCCTCCTGAATCGAAGAGTGCAATTATAAAGAACAAAGGTAACTAGAAACAGGCTGAGTCTTAAGAACAAAACCGAAGACCTCTCAGAAATTGAGAGAGCATGAAATCCAAAACTCGCCATTAAGAAAAGTCAGCGAATAGCACCAACTCTAAGAAAAACAGACTCCACCAACATAACTGAAATAAAAAGTACATCTGAAGGGCAAGCAAAGGCTGCAGTATGAAATAAAAATGAGTGTCCATGACTCATTCAACCAAGTTAAACTGAATTTTGCAGTGTCATACAGCTTTGTAGAATTATTTTAAATAAGCATCCCACTTACCCTCTAATAATATAACAGAATGGCAATAGAGCAGTAACTTAAAAACAAATCATATGTGGGAAGCATTCAGCATTTGACCTCAGAACCAGCTACACACTAGTGTGTAATCTTTTTTACCTAGCTTTTTTTATTAAACTGACATTCATTTATTGTGAAGCTTAATTTTATTACCAAAAAAAAAAAAGGAAGCCAATTATAGACACGCTATAAATAGTTCATCCCTTGCAGAAATCCTCTAATTATCTCTAAAAATAAGAAGTCACATGATTTAAGTGTCCTGCATCAACCCTTTTGGTACATCACAGAATAGGATGAGATCTTCAAGGTTACACCATACAGAAGTTTAGGCAACATTACATGTTGCTCAATTTTGATATCCACATGATTAGAAAGCCTGCTTTCTTCACTTTTAGCTCATACTCAAGCTCAGTAAGGCATTCAGATCTGTGTCTGATGTAAAGCTTGGTATTAACTCCATAGGAGGCACAAGTCCATCAGACATTGAGACCATTTTCTGCTTCAAAGTGAAGCCTGGAAACCTCCTTTACCTGCCCAAAAACAGCTGGGCAGCCAATTTGTAATACTAGCCTCTTGCCGATTTCTTTCTTGATCTATCCACACTAATCAATCCTTTGACTCATCCCACCCCTAGGCTGTATAAGGCCGATCACAGAGAAAACCTGATTGGGGAGTGGAAATCACTGAAGAAGAGTTTATGGAAGTCCTGTGCTGAATGGGTTCCTGATGGTAATACAGCAAAAGTTATGCTCGTGACTTGTGTTAAGGGCTAACAACTACAGTTGCTATTCAGCCTGTAAGCTCTTCAAGGCAAGGACCTTTCCTCATATGTGCCTGTAAAGCTTCTATTGCCCAGATGGTGCCATACAAATGAATAATAATTATATTTCCATGTAGACCATTATCATGCATAATGTAAATTACTTTCACTGATCCAAGAGGAAATCATTTTCTCATTTTGAAATGAAAAGAGAGAGTAAAAATAATGATTACTTCTTTGACGCTATTATTATAACAATAATTACATTTGTGGGTCCAGAATTCTCAGCTGGTCTGTACTGACTTTAGTGGAGCTATGCCAACACGTGGCAGCTGACAAGCTGGTCCCAGTCTTGCTGAAGATCTCCAAGTATTTCACAAGGTCTGATTACTTCAAACCTGCATCACTTCCATGAAAGATGGTAAGTCAAAATTAAGCACACTTTGTAGACTGGGGAAAACACACACCAGACCTGGTGTGTAAAGAAGGGGATTCCACAATGGCATGGAAGATATCTGACCACCACTGCCATGCCCCCCCACTCTCGCCAGCACAGAGGGGCAGACTTTTGCAGCGATTCAAAGCTCAAGAGCTGAACTGCCTTCTGGAGGCACTCATCTCTCTCCATTCATCAGAAGGCCTTAGACTACCTGAATTTAGCACCCCAGTGTTTGTGACATTCAGCCTGGACTTCAGTGCTCAAAAGGCCAGCCATGATTACCAGCACCAAACCTGCAAGTGACAAAATTGCAACCTCTCAGGGCTCCCCTACTCTGGGGAAAAGAACAACACACCAAAAAACAATTACCAGACCAAGGAGGACTAAGTCCAGACTAAGTAACTGAAACCCGCAGAACTACATGTTGCTTTTAGCTATGTGGTTCTAAACGCTTTGTTAGAGATGTCAAGAGGTTACTGATGGGAGAAAGCAACCAGGACTCACAACTTTCCTTGCTCCCACAGAGCACTCTCCTGTTCAACACATACTCTGTAGCACAGCATCAAAGACCTACTGTTACTAAATAAAAAGAAGAGGGACTGAGGTACCCAAGTCTGCAAATCAGACACACTTGAAACACTTAAAAGTGCTACTCCTCATAAACCACAACAACACAAGAAGTAACACCTGCCTGCAGTCATGCACCCTGCAAATATCCATGCAGGGATGCTCCTACATCTGCCCAAATAAGACACCCCATTAGCCTAAATTAGAAGAAAAAATACAGGACATTGCATCCCATTTAAAGAGTTACTCCAGTGAAGTGCCAGACCTAATTTTAACACAGTAAAGAAAAATCAGAAAGTATTTGATTAAAATTAATCCTTGAGGTTATGTAATTCGACTGTTCCTACAAATTATGTTCACTTTATGCTTTCACTGTAGTCTTCTCCCTTCATCGAGCACTAAGATACTGTATCACATACTGTGGACTTTCCGTTCTGAAGGGAAAAAATATTTTGAACAATATTTCAAAAAATATTTCTCAATACAGCTGAGGCATGGTAGGTAATGAGGGCCCTTTACACCAAAAAGTACCCATTTCGCAATAGCTGACATGTAAATGCGATTTGTGTCTCCTGTACAACAGCTGGTCTTCTCTTACTCAAAAATGAAAACGCTTCTATTTCAAAGGGAACATCTGCAAAATGGCAACATACATTAAAGAATGAAAAAACCAACACAACAAAAATTCACCAGTGGCCTGAAAAAGACTTCCGATGGCATAACCAATTAACACAGATTCATTTCATATAATACCTTCCCACATCCCCACAGAAAAGATGCTTATTAATGAACTGCTGCAGGAGTCCATCAGTCTAATCTGGTTCTTCTCAAATAATGCATATATTAGGTTCTCTGTTACTGAAAAGATTTGTTTGCTTTATTAACATGTGCCTTGTTAAGTGCTAAGACTTTGTAAAAATCATTATGCAGCTTCTAGCTACAGATGTATTGTCTCCTCCCTTTGCCATTACAAAATGATTAGTTGTCTTCGTTCTCCTTTTCAATTGTTATTCAAGCTGTACTGCAGCACGATTAAGCTCTTGTTAACAAGCAAAACTGTACTTAACAGTCAAGTTGGTACTTGGACTAGAATGGTCTAGTAGAATGGACCCATTCTCTAAGAAACACATCATTTTTAGCCACATAATAGCTTGATGTCATTAATTTTATTCACAACTTAAGGTACCTTAACTAAGCTGTTTCAGTGAGGCCAGCAGATATACTAAAACAAGGGAGGACCCAGTTTCCAAAGCTTGATTCACACTGGAGTTAAGTTTAACATATAAACAAGTATCTCACATTAAGCTCACTTGCACCTTTCACATCTGGAATTTTTTCCCTCATTTCTTGTGTTCAGAGCTGAAATTACTGAGGCTGCATGTCTACATCAACAAGCTACTTAGAGAGAAAGATGTTTAAATAGTTATCACCCGGTTGTGTCATAATATATTGGATCTATGCATTCACTGATTTAAGCACAAAGGGTAAATTAAGAATGAAATAATTCTCTTCTTTTCTTGAAGTCTCTTTTGTTTTCTGGAGTTTAACAAATTATTTTATGCTTAAGTGCAACTTTGTAGAGTGAACTCCCAGTGACTACAGTGAGCCTTCCTGTCGAAGCCCAGTTCCTTGCCCAAGGCAGGAGCCCTCTCCTTCAACAACCACCCCAGTGTAAAGCTATGCTTTAATGCAGGGGCTACACTGAAACCTGTGCACTGCACAGAAACTCACTTGATAAGTACCTCCCACACAGATAACACACTGATGCTCGGCAGAGGGTAGGTCCAGGCTGTGTGTTTGTTTCTGGCAAAACAGCCCTGGGAATCCGCCTGCAGAATCTAAACATTATTGAGGCAGACACTCTTCAAAAGAAAACTCTTGTTCTCAAATCTGAAAAAACACCAAGCTTCTGTTTGATACACAAGGTGAATTCTGCACCATTCTTACTTTGGGGAATCATTTGGGAAAGGTGGGGTGAAATATTTGGTGGATAGACTTCAGATAAAATGGAATAAAGTTTCCTAGGGATTTTTTCCTGCCTGATTCCCATTGTTTTCTTTAGCATTACAGAGTTGCTGCTACTTTGCATTCAGTTACAACAACTGATGATGGTTTTTATAACTGTTGGTGTTGAGTGATCTAGAACACCTGATCTAGGTGTTCCTGCTCCAGCAGGGGGATTGGACTAGATGATCTTTCAAGGTGCCTTCCAATCCCTGATATTCTGTGATTCTGTGAGTGGAGTAGCAGCTGGATGCCTTTCCTAGTTTCAGTAACCAAGAGGTATTACACAGTTTAGGCACACATTATAATAACTTCTGACTTCTTGCATCTTTAACCTGGAGGAGCTCAGCACACATCATGTAAGTGAGCCAGGAGGAACAAGCATGAAGAAATGTAACTTCTAAGTATAATTTAGCTGACCAGCCTGTAGAGAAGCAGAGGACTCAGCCTCACTCTCCACATTCCCAGAAGAAATACCACATTCCCTCCCCACCAGTGATCCTCAGGACTGTCCTCCCTAGCCTAATTTTTGCTAGAGTTAAAACAGATAACTGTACTCAAGTACACAACACTTTCTATTCCTCTTACAGTTCTGAATGTTTCAAGTTATCAATAGTTATGTTTGGTTCATTTGACAGCTTCATGCTGAAATATGCCACTTCTTTAAAATGAATACACAAAATTTCAGACTAAAATGTGTTGATCCCACACCAGCAGGCAAGAGCTATATTTCACTCAGCTGACACAGTAACAATGCACTGGTATTTTTGCCTAATGGTAAAACAGGCAGTAATGAAACCCCAGTGGTACCACAGGGCACAAAGGAGTACCCACAGCCATTGCCTTCAATGCCCAATGCCAAAGCAGAGGCCAGAGCTGGGTAACGTTGAGCACATCCCTGCGATGCACAACTGCCTCTCAGTGTAAGGCTGGGCGTGAGCTAAGACCACAGCAGATGCTCAGCTGTCACATCCCTCTCATCACCAGCCACCCTGAAGCGGGGATTTGCATTCCTTCCTCTCTTCCCTTTGGGCTCCCAACACAGAAGCAGCCCCTTCCACCATCGCTAGCAGGCTGCATTATAAAAACCTGAGACTAAGCAGCACACTTATGGTATTTTCCCAAAGAGCTGTTGCATACTTTTCAAAGATAAAGACCCTTACATAAAAATCAAGCTGGTCTCAGAAGGTAGCTTAATTCTTGCTTGCTTTCATTGCCTTGAGTTTTGCTGAATGAATAAAGCTTGTGCAAAGGGTGCTGACCAACTGCAAAAACCATACACATGGCAATTACCCACTGAAGTCACTACTACTGATACAATTCATACTTCTTTAAAGATATATAACCTTGTTTAATTAAATGTGGAACAACTACAGGAAACTGCTTATGAGTAATGAAAGCTCCAGATGTAGCTGGCCAGGGCATCTAGCACAGTAGATGTTTGCAGCTGCAAAATAGCTCAATTCAGAATTGTTTTTTCTTGCCAAGCTGGCAATTCACAATCAATTATGCACAGGTACAGTGGCAACATTTTTGACTACGGTACAATGTAATTTCATTTTCCAAATGAAATTGCTTATTGCGTGTATCTAACAGCGTTTATTAAAAGTCTAAATACCTCTTAAACACCTGGTTCAAAGGACAGAGTTCCTTTTCCCACAGCCACAAATTACCAAATCCTCACACTATTTGCATTCAACTCAGCAAAGTAAAATACGTACTGCTGTTTTAGTCTTCTATGTGGGCCAAAGACAAAGAAAGATAAATTAAAACACTGTAACTTCAAATAGTAACTTTCAGACACAGGTTTGAGAAGCGCTTTCTTCCGCATAGTGTCCAAAATCTGTTTTACATAACTTGATTTAGTATAAAGGCTCTTGTAAAGGCAGTCATCAGGACATCCATGTTAGAGGCTCTTTTCAGAGTGAAGTGTAGCCAGGTACTACATTACAGACCATTACCTAGTAGCCTTTTGAGAAAATACTCCCCAAAGACATACTAAATACATCGCTCCATTAACAGACTAAAGACACATTAAAATTAATATTTTTTCGTTAAAATCCAAAAACTCTGAAATCTTTTAAAAATCCTTGCAGAGTCTCTCAGACAAGCTTAACAAAAAGTCATTTGGAAATAATGGGACTACTGTGTTCTACCTCTTCCAAATGTTGAAAACAATTTGACATACACAAACTGTGAGAAACTTAGATTAATATGGATAATCACTTCACTTAGGCATTACATAAATTGTAGTGCAATATGGAAAGGAAGCGGAATTTTAAAAGTCTTCCTCAGTACCGATTCGATATCGTGTAATTCCATTAAGCAGAGATTTTCTTCATGATTTTAGTCTAAAGTGAAAACTGGGCCTGCCTCTGAGACAGGAAACAGAAGTAGGGTTAGATAAATCAACATTTGCATGTCAGGAGTGCCTGGGAGCTTCACCCACAAATTTAAACAAGCTGTTGGGTTGTTAAGGCAGAAATCTGCACAAATCCCATTTCCCCTATCACTTTTCCCCCAAGCACATATTTTAATCACTAGATGGATGCTTAAAGTATGGGATTTTGTATTCTGACAAAGTAATTTTAAGGATGGCAGCTGCCACTTCTCAGTGTGTAGGGTAAGCAAAGCCACAAGTACCAAAGAGTCATCTTGAAGAAGCATTGCCAAATCACTTCTTGACAAGGCACACTGTCGCTTCTCTTGAGCATTGTAGGCTTTTCAATACCAGTGTTACACATCGTGGGACAGCCCAGTGTGATCCATACTAGTCATTCAGATAATGAAGAGGAAATAGGTACAATCAGCATGCATTTTAAAACATGTTTTCTATTTGGAACCCCACTGCTCCATCTTTAGGTCTTTGATCAAATCTGTATGCACAAAGGCGTGATTCATTACTGCCAGCATCAAAATAATCTTATCCTACGTCCGTGTGTCACCAGCAGGGAAACTATTAGCTCTCAGTCCCACACTCGGCAGTTGTTCAAACACACCAGGCACAAACTGGACACTGTGCCAGGATATCTGTGGGATAACTGCTAACGGTATTTATTCCGATGCTGCCCCGGAGCCCATAGGAGAGGATTATTTCCTAGAAAGCCTGGTGAGCTGGTAAGCAGGGCTGGAGCCCTGGAGACAAGTCTGCCTCCTCCCAGCTCCCATGCCTGCCCGAGTACCGAAACCCCCCAGCCTTTGAGAACCCACACTGGGGAGACCAAGAAAGAAAAAAGCTGGAGAAGAATTAAAGGCAAACAAATAAAAGACCAGACAGATAGGAAAAGATGCAGAAGGCAAAGTACTGCAGGAAGAAATAGCAAAGCCTGAATAGTTACATTCATGAACATCGCAAGTACCAATATAAGATTATACGTAGAGACAAAAATTGCGCTCACTAAGCAAAAAATTCTAATTTTCACATCTAGAAAGCACAGGAAGATCTGCACACACTGGATAGGTATGCACTACCTTTCAGAAAAGTTGTCCTAACTTTCTGATAGAGTCCAAGCACTCTTGTGCTTGTGGCATAGTTCTCTGCAACCCTTCTGTGGCCAAAACATCCACAAGTCACTTATGAGGATAAGTTCTCTCTGCACCCCAAGCTTTTGCTTCTTCTCTCTCAAGATGTAAACAGAAATACAGAAACAGACAAAAATATGCATATATACTTTAGCAGGCAACACTTGCTTTACATTTAATGTAAGCCTACTGATAAAAGAATTAAGTGAAAACCAAAGGAAGCTTCTCTTGAGCTGAAGAATGCTACCTAAGAGTGGTACATGCCAACATGCATTTCTGAGATTTACATTAATTGACCAAGACCATTGATAATCTGCTTTTTCATAAGCCTATTAGAAAATTCAGAAATGCAACTGGCAATAGGGCCAGCTTTGCAACTCCTTGAAGTTCCAGGCTTGAGTGAGTTAAATGCAAACTTGGGAGTTTGCAAAAGAAAATGGTAAGACATAGAGCAAAAGGGCACGGTCTCAGTATCCTTGAGTTTTCAGCGGCAAATAAAATGATTGAATTAGATTTCGTTGCCTGTCACCTACTGGGCTCAATAAAGCTGTGCAATCAAGAACAGCGCCTGTGCGGTTTTCAGGTGGAAAATATAAAGTAGCAGTAAAATAAACCCTTAGGAACAGCGTATCGGGCAGAGGGCTCTCCAGCGAACTTGGGGGATACTAGGATGCCCGCTGCGGAGGCGGGCAGTGCCGAAGGGGCACCGGCCAGAGTAGAGGATCCTACTGATGCATCTCTTCCCGATGTTGCACCGCGGCCCCGGGCGCTCCCGCCGCCCGGCCCCTCCGCCGCTGGCCCTGCCGGGGGT
>VZTM01016058.1:70830-198954 GCA_013400555.1 Jacana jacana | reverse complement strand
GGCGGCGGCGGGGCGGGCGGCGACTGCCATCTTCTGAGGAAAAGCTGCCTCACGCCCGGTTGCCGCCTTTGCCCCTCGCCCCTCGCCTGGTTGCCGCCTTTGCCCGCTCCCGACTGTAGCCGATTCCCCATGTGAAGGCGAATCGTCCCGTTTTTAACTGTTATGAATCTTTGTTTAACCCATTTTGGAGTCCATTCATACTTAAGCTGACCTGCGGCTTTCGCAAGGGGCTGGTCACGTCAAAAATGGTCACCCTTAAAGCAGGAAAATTGTGTTGATCGGCCCATGGATTTCCACAGTTTATCAGCAGCTCCGCGTATATGCATTATTGTGCCTGCGATGTAGCTATTGACTGGTCTTTACTTTTGAAATTTACTCCATTTCTTAAAGTAGATCCGAGCGTGATGTTGAGCCTGTGGGGCCATTGACCCGTGTGGGCCATAACAACGGCCGAGTGGTGTGGCTCCAGCATAGGTAGGCCTTGAAGGGCACTGTTGTTTCCCCCTCATCTGACAAACAGCCATCCACACATACGACTGCCACAAATGTGTGCCAACTGTTTCACAGGTAAAAATGGTCAAAATCACCTAAGGCTGAGGGCTTTTTGGTTTTTTGAAGCATAAGGGTCGCTGGCAGCATTTGGCCTCAGCGGGATGAGAAGGAGAGGGAGGTGCAACACCTCCACAGCCCTGTGAGGTTTGTAAGTACCAGGCACAGGCACAAGGTGACTGTAATTAAATACCCAGTGTCTAAAAAAGCCTACGTAATGGATGGGTCCAGTTGTCTTTTTCTCCTATACTGGTATTGGCTTTCTAATCTGAAAAATCTCATTATCTGATGATAGTACTGAAGTAGGGAGGTTTGGGTTTTTTTTTAATCTGCCTGCAAAAAGTGCCTCTTTTCGAAGCCAAATTCCACTTTACAAACCAAATCCAAAGGTGAAAAATAGTATCTTCTGATAAGGACAGTTGCTTTTTCTAAATGACAGCCAAGTAGGATTTGCACAGATGAGCAGGATTTTGTTTGCATTGCAAGTGCTTTAGATTCTGATCTGAAGAATAATGAAACAAGCAGTAAGATTCAGAGGCATCCTGTAATAAGAGAGTATTCCTCCTGACCCAGTGAGGCTACAAATAAAATTTCTCAGGATGTTATCTTGTGTTGCAGTGTTACAGAAGCAGATGAAGTACCTGGCAGGTTAGTGGTAAGAAGCATTGTGCAAGCATTTAGCTTTGCAGAGGCGTCCATCATTGGACAAATATGCTTTCTAATATTAAAGTGAGTACCTAATAATAATCTCAAGATCTGGTGGAAAGATCAGGTTTAGGAATAAATAATCTAGTGTTCCTAAGACATGAATTTTGAGTCCACAGTGGAAAACTGTATCCTCAATTAAAACAAGCAAGGTGGTCTACACATGGTGATTCCTGGGCTCTTTGGACCCATACTGTCCTCTAACACTGTTAGATATTCTCTTCATAGCAATTCTATTCTGCTGTAAAACCATCGGCTCAACACAGTTACCCCTTATGTATAGAGTAGCGAGATATGAATTGGGCCCAAATGCACACATGCGGTTTCAAACAAGGTCACAGCTAGTGCATCACTGACTTCAAGGTGTCTCTAAACGGAAAGGTTAAAATGCATCATTAGTAACTTCCAGGAAAGTCAGTCCAGAAAGGCTTCTTTCTGTGTGAAGACTGAGCATCGTCTAGCTGACCTTCAGTTCCTGCAATGGGACAGCATCCATTCTTGCCATCTGTGGTGATGGCGAACTGCTCTTCATGGGCAGTGAGCCCATGATAACAAAATTTTGACAGTGCCAGGCTTCCGCACCAGTTGCGTGTGCATTGGATTTGCTGGTCACACAGGACAGAGAATTCAGCTGTTTGAATGAAAAAAAGGAAAAAGATTCAGCGTTTTTGAGTATTCTGATAGAGTCTACACAGCTCAGGAAGTTGATGGATAATTTTTTATTCCAAACTATAAAATAATTGGGCATTATAAATATACTAAAGCAAATCTGACAAATACCAGATAAAAGTGTCTTGGGATTAAGTGTTTTCCTTTTCAAAAGGAAGTTGTGGTCTTAGCAGGGAAGTGGTGGAGTCACCATCCCTGACTGTGTTTATTGGATGTGGTGTTGAGGGATATGCTGTAGGGGAGAACTTGCAGAGTAGGGCAGATGGTTGGACTCGATGATCCCAAGGGTCTCTTCCAACCTGAATGATTCTATGTGGTTGCCCCATGTAGGCCTCCCTTGGGCTTTTGGAGGGCAGGAGGTGCTCAAGAAGCCAGAGAAACCAGACTTTGAACAGGCCGAATCACTAACAGCCCTGAAAAGCCACAGACCTCAGGGCCTGATTCTGATCCTGTGAACCTCATGGGGAAATAGGAAACACATTCAAATGGATGCCCCAAAATGCCCAAAAGCACTAAAAGCAGCATTCAAGCCAGGCAATGTTTTAGCACAGGACAACACTGCTCTCTATAAAAGGAGCACAGCAATAATTAGGAGCAAATTGTGATCCATGTTTCTTAAAATCTTTACGACCTATTGGATAATTTCCTCCAGCATCAGTTTTTATACTGGAAAATTTCTGTGGATTTTCCTAATCTGTGCATATAATTACCGTGACTGATAAGGCAGTGAGGAACAGCAGTCCATGCTCAGTCTCACGTGTGTCATACACGGCTGTAGAGATTTGTATCCAAGCCACAGTAATTTATAAGCCATAAAGATCTGAGTCTTCAGTGTAAAGTCAGCCCTGCATATGGATGGGAGCCTCAGCATGAGACACTTCTGCACTGTAAAAGCAGAGCAGGGAGAGGAGCAAGCTTCCTCTCTTACAACATCCTCCCTTTCCTGTATTTATAGAAATTATGTAAAATCTGGAAAGGAGAGCGCAGTAGGTATGGCATTCATTTGGAAAACTGTGCTATGACCAATGATCGTTAACTGATCAAAACATCCTTCTTCTGTTGCTAAAGAAAATAGCCAAATAGAGCTAAGAAGGAGGATAATTTAACTAATTATTTTTTCATGTACTGACTCAAACTCAAAAGTAAAAAGCACAAGGCTGAGCTACTTGAGCATTTGAAGGTGAAAAACAACCAGACTGAAACACTGAACTGTACAAATCCTAAGAACAGAAATAAGATCAGAAGTTACGTAAAAGTTAAAACTATAAAATGGACTTTTCTTATTATCACATTCATGAATAATAACAGCTCAAGTGAGCTATGTTGCATCACAAAATACTTAATCTGTCTACACGGAGGACATTTCAGAGAGTTATAGCTTTGAAAATCCCCGGTGTTGCCCATGTTATGTGAGACTTAATACCTACACAAAGCATGTTAAGAGAAAAAACAGATTTGATTTTTAATAGACAAGTATCATCATGGTTGCGCTTAACTGTCAAAGAGATGGTGTTTTAAACACAGATGACTAATGTTACTTGGCTAATATGCTCTAAAATCTTCACAGATAATTAGTCAAAATATTTTTTACCTCTGCATAGGTATGTAAATTCAGCCTGGATGTGTTTGAGATGAGGTGGGTATCAATCTTGGCTACTTAGAATGATGTAAAAGAACAATATGCTGTTCCAGTAGAATTTTTCTCTGATCTACTATGCTAGATTTACCTATCCTGTTATAAAAATACATTTCCTCCTGCTTACAGTGTAGACATAGTCTAAAACTGAATCAAATAATCAGACTTTGTGCGAAGCAATAAGTGAAGTTGAGAGCAATGTTAATAAGCAATATCCGTTCCTCTGCTTTGAAAAGCTTACAGTCCATCTGGTGAACAAACACTACAAGCTTATCTGAACTCCAACTCACACGCTGACTCATAGGCAGTTTAGAAGCACATTCTGTAATCAGTGAAAGACTAAGTTATTTCAGAGGGAAGATTTGCATTTTTCTTTAAAAAAGTCGTGTCCCTATCACATCAAAATTTAGATTTCAGATACATGTTATCAGGGTGAAGGGGAAAAAGGTGGATCTGGGAATGAACTGATTTATCTAAGGATAGGTATTTCTCACATATTCAATCTTAAAAAAAGAACTGTGAAGAATCCAGAAAAAATTTGTGTATATTCCTATGATCTAAAAAACCCGTAACACTTAAGGAATGCACCTTAGGCATAGAAAAGATTGAGGGAACTGGAGTTGTTCAACCTGGAGAAAAGGAGGCTGAGGGGAGACCTTATCTCTCTTCTACAACTACCTGAAAGGAGGTTGTAGTGAGGTGGGGGTCGGTCTCTTCTCCAAAGTAGCAGGCAACTGGACAAGAGGAAGCAGCCTCAAGTTGTGCCAGGGGAGGTTCAGATTGGAAAAGGTTCTCTGCTAAAAGGGTTGGAACAGGCTGCCCGGGGAAGTCGTGGAGTCACCATGCCTAGAGGTATTTAAAAGATGCGTAGATGTAGTGCTGAGGGACATGGTTTAGTGGTGGACTTGACAGCACTAGGGTAACGGTTGGACTTGATGATCTTAAAGGTCTCTTCCAACCATAACGATTCTATGAAATAGGCCACAAGCATGAGCAGTGTTGTATGAGTAACCTGCAGGAGCAGTAGAGGTATTTACCTGAGGTTTGGGCTTCTCCCCTGAAATAGTGATAGAAGAAAAAAAAAAAGAATTTGCCAGCAGGAACACCCTACCACCTCTAATGATTTTAGTGAAGCATTGTGCATACAGAGGACATATGCCTTTTCCTCAGGAGGCTGGCAGTCTTGCTCTCCAATGCATCCAATCTGAAAGAGCAAAACAGGACAGGGGATTACTCTGCTCTGCAACACACTCCCAACTCATTGCTTTTTCTTTTTCAGACATTGGTGTATGCAATACTTTAAAGCTAGGGGAAATGTATCTTGATTTTTTTGGAACCACAGCACCATCATTAATTTACTTTATGTTCTCCAATTCTGTCATTTTATGGTTTACCTGTACATTCTTCACTACTCAGGTGTATGGTTCCATGAACATTCACTATTCCACCTCTACTTTTAATAAACAAACAAAACCCTAAGGCGTACTCATTTTACATCTAGCTATTCTCCAGGTGAGTTATAAAAGCCAGATCCTCTCTTAGCAAGGATTGGCAGAACTAAAGTCAATGGAGATGTGATGATTTTGTGCAAGAAACACCTTTAGTTCTGGTAGTTTAGTAAAACTTGAGATTCCAGCAAGCCATTCTTAATTGACTCTTGTTCCATTTTGCCACTTAACCGATTGCAAATGCAGACCCTAGTGTCAATATGTATGCAAACCCCAAATTTTTAACACCAACATTTCATTCTGGTAACAGTATCTATAAAGTAGCAACATGAATAATCCTGATTTTTCACTTCTGGGTCAGTATAGTCAAAGACAATAAAATCAGGAACTTTTTGCTGTTCCATTTATATAAAATATGTAATACATATGTGGAATATATATTCTTCCTTCTGAGAGATAAATTTAGTTCAAGACTTTGGCATATGCTCCACTTCAGGAAGTGAAGGAAAATTGAAGAATTATTCTCTTCATCACATTACAGCATTCCTTTTTCTTTATAATCTCTTAGCATATATAACCTTTTACTACCAATAAGGGGAAATGTCATGTATATATACTTTATATACAGCTCTCAGTGTTGTGACAGCTTTTTCTTTCAGCCAGTGGTCGAGGATAATCACGGAAGGATTACCCATCTGTTCTTGCCATGTGGCATTCTGTCTTCAGTAAGGAGATAGTGCAGTTCACAGCTTCCTGCAGTTCTTTTTTTCTGATGTTCTCTCATTAACTAAAAATTGTATTATTATCCTTCCGAGTTACTAAGTTGGAAAGTCTGGAAGGCTCCTGAAGGTGACCTACTTTGGATTATCTAAGTTAGAACCAGACACTGAATGTTACAAATAGCACTTTGTTTAGATGCAAAAGGAGCTGGTTTCTTTGGCTTCAGCTTTCATTCAGTTTTCTTTTTTTCTTTGTTTTTTTTTTGTCTCCTCACTTTGTGGGAAAAAGCAGGTGACACCCAAAAAAGGAAAACCAGAGAGGAGAAGGAAAAATAGAGACTTTTGCAGGAAGAGCAACACTGGAGAATGTTTGCATCATCAGTTTCTCAAAACACCAAGAGAATTTTTTAGACTACGTTTATTACAAAACCGTACCAAGGCAAAGTACAGGTAGAGATTTCTCCCAATAACCGCCTTACTATCGTTTACTTCAGAAATCAGAATTAGAAAGGAAACAAGCTTTAAAGAAGACTCCAGTACTCTCTCATTTTGCCTAACACTGAAAAATACAGAATTTTAAGGACAAATAAGTTTCATTCTTAAGCTTCTGATATAATTTCCTCTGTATGAAAGCTTGCTATAAAAATACCTAGTAAAAAGCATGGCTGTTCTTCATAAACGGGGCTATTTTTTGGTAATCAATTTAGTACAACTTTTTACATCAGGGAACACTGTTTATGGTATTGTGTCAAACCCAGTATTGGCAGCTTCAACAGATGAGTTGCCTGCCACTGATGTACTTGTGTCCCTTGACCACACTGAGTAGTCCCACTGAAAACAGTGTGCCATGTGGAACTGGTACTATATGTCCATTTGTGACAGTGACATTTTGCTGAACTTCTCCATAAATTCTCCAAACACTTGAACCAATACGTGGTGGGGAGAGGGGTATTTGCTGTGCCTTAAAAGATACACAGTTTTTGGAGGAGTAATGTATTAGTCCATGTATAGCAAAGATGACTGTGTCGTACACTATATGATTTCTCATTTAAAATGCTTTTGAATTAGGAGAACTGGTAACACGTTGTAAACACTGAATCAATACAAATCAGGGAAGATTTTGGTAAAGGTGCTAATTCCTTCACAATCTTCAAGAATTACTCTCATACTTAATGGTTCGGGCTCTGACTTTTACCTGTGCCCCATATCTTACATTACAATGAAAATACCTCCATAAATACAACCAAAAGATGTAAGATTCTTTGAGAATCTAGCAAACATACTCCTCCAGGGAACAAGTCCCCATCTTTGCAAGACAAGAAGTTAGGTTCTTGAAGCACCATGGCAACCGAGGAGCCAGAGGAAAATGCTCGTGAGCTAACAGCAGTTTTGCAGTAGCAGACAGCAGAAATAGCGTGAAATTACCTACATCTGTATGGTTTTGCCCTCATAATGATTTTGGCTTTGATGAACTTAAGGACTGGGAGGAAGAAGAGCTGGTAAAACAATCTATCAGCAGCAGCAGCACTGTAAAAAACATACCAGTGGCCTGTGCTTTCCAGAGCCAAGCTGCTCACTGTGCCTAAGCAGTGGCTACTAAGTAGTGACCACTTGGTCACACATGTAACCAGTGGTTTGTTCACTGGTTTGCGTGCCTGCAGCTGCACAAATTATGTACATATGGAGACAGCCGAGTTACACCGCAGTAAACCACCTTTAAGGAAAAGGAGCAGTTTGGTGCCCATCATCGTGGCTCCGTGTGTTTTGAAAACTAATACCTACCTCACCTAAGGTTTAGCAGTGGCCTGTTAAGCTTTTGCTTAGGAAATAAACTTCTATAACTCTTTTGGCTAACAATAAATATCTTCACTTTTCAGAAGAGAGGTGTATTTGTATCCAAGTCCCATGGTGACATCCACAATGAGAGCTAGTCTACTCCAGATCATGCAGAGAGTACTCTGGAAAAGTTGTGATTTGCTATGCAGGCTGGTCTGCACCATAGTCACGATCCCAAATCTGTTCTCCAGTATTGTTGCTGCTCTGGAAAGCAGGATACAGCCAGCTCTTAACACAGATTTTATTCATGCATGCGCAAGCCTGTGTGTTTGAATATATAGCCCTACATTTAATTGGTAAAACTATTGCTAAAGCACTGTTGCAAATACACTGGTAAAGTGTTAGATTGCAGCTCTCTGGTAGCAGAGGCTAACTGCATTTCATAGCCTTGATCTCTTCACCCCACTTTGCACACAACTTCCATTGTCACCGTTATCTGTTCACAATCTCAGAAGGAATGCCAAAGATGAAGCTGGAGTCTGACCCAATCTCCCTTTGGAAAGAGCCTCTTCCAGTCAGTCCTTCTAACTCACTGGCTTAAGGGCAGAGGCAAAAAAAAACAGACCTTTCCACCATTTTTAGTACATAAACGTTCTGTGACTAAAGAAAGATTTGTTTGACACGCTGTCAATCTGACATCTGTTTCAAGCATTAAAACATAAGTAAAAATCCACGGTACTATACATTGGTTAACGATCAGTTACTATGTATAAAACATATTTAAGTGAATGAGGTAATTTTCTTGTTATCCAGCAGAAAGGCTCTAGGTTTCTTCTCAATCAGTTACATTCAGGTAGATCTCACACCACTTCAACTACAACTTTGGTAGCTGATTTTTCTAGATGAACTAAACTGAAGCAGATTCTTATCTCAGACTTGGATTTACCTGAGCACAGATGGAAAATGCAAATAGAATCTGTAACATTTTTTTAAGCCCCACGTTGTGAAGGAGGAGGCGTATTATGCATTTTGTGCATTAGTCTCTTCTTTGCGCTGCATGTAATTGGCAGAGCTTTTCAGTGAAAAACTATCTGGCCAAATTCTCTTACAGCCTCATACTCTGCAAAAATCTGTTTTAGGTTAATCTATATTAGGAGTAATATTCAAGTTGACTCTGCACTCATATGAAAAATGTGTTTAAAAAGCTCTACCAGATACAATCCTTTTCGCTTGACTTTGTTCCCTGCTGTTGTTGGTCTCTCATGGGATTTCTTGCAGAGTAGTTAAGTGATCTACACTGAGTTTTCAAAAGCAAAGATAATGAGAGCTCTATTCATGGGTTAAACACTTAGCTGCTTTAATACAAAATGTGTAGGAGCAGCCCCTAATGACATTCAAATCTTGTTATTGCTGTGCTTTGGTGTAGGATGTACTTGGTTTTGTGGCTGCAAGAAGCAATTGTCAGAGATGACTGTAAACCCTGAACAGCAAATAAATCCCACAGCGCATAGAAACGATGCCTGATTCTGTGATTCCGCTCCTACAGCACTGTGTATCTCTGGATTTCACTGTCCCAAGTGACTGATTTACATCTGTAAGTGTCCTGACTTACGCCAGTGCAAGTGAGATACTGCAATCAATGGCTTGTACCACACCTACCATCATGCCTGACTTGAGGGGCATCAGCTCTTCATATTGGCATAAACCTGCTAATCCTTCCTTTGCAAAAGACTGCTGTCTGTTCATAGTGTCTTCTTCCAAGATAGCCGTTTTCTTCCAAAGACTCTAGCCAAACATATCTTAAAAAATTTCATTGCTCTCTGTGCCTCTGAAACCTTATGAGCCATCTTTGCCGCAAGGACAAGGTGTAATAGACAGAGATCCAGAGGCATATCACAACAGGCTTGGCTTTACTCAATGTGTCAAAGTTGTTAAGGACAAATATTAGAACCCTATGCAAAACATAAAGAAGGACCCTTAAGAGCCAGGCTTATATACATAACACAAAAACTAGCTAGATTAATGGATTAAGAGGTCTACTGACATTAGTTCCGTTTCACACAAAGAAAGAGATTAGACTTGATGGAGAATCACTGGTTAATTAAACAGTACTGTAAAGTTGATTGCTAGTTAAGGCCAAAGTATTTAAAGGTGCACAAGTGAATCTGGATCCCAAATGCTGCTGCATTTCAGTGGGTGCTGAATGTATGTGACCAATTTAAGTCTCTTTGAAGAGGATGGTGTAAGCTTTGCTGCATTAGCAATGCTAACATGGTATATGAAAAGGAAACATAGGCACCTGCTAGGCAGGTAGAGTAATCTGGGCATTTTAAATGGCAAACTAACCTGCTGAATGACCACAGGCATTTTTTCAGTTTGAGGTGGTACAGTATCGCAGTCCAAGTGTTCTGGGTGTCAGAATAACCTTCAGAAAGGTTATGTCACCCAATTGACTGTAATCACAGCTTAAGCAGCCTCAAGTGCTACCTGATTTGATGATGACAAATGAATCATTCTACCACATGGGCTCCGAAATGCACAGGAAGCATTCCAAAGATATAAGTGCAAGATGCAGTAGATGCTTGCAGATCAAATATGGGTGTCATTCATAGTACTGCATTTCCATCAAATTTGACATTTTTCTTTCACATTTCCTTTATCATCACTTGCTTGGATTACGATCTATTTATTTGGCATGTGTATCATTATCAACAAAATATTTCACTAAAAATTAACTGTGCTGAAACTAGACATCATATAGAATTTCAATTTGGTATCAATCACAGTCACTACCATCAACTCAGGAACAGGTCCTTAATCCATTTTTGCTGTGTGTAATCAAAAGAACAGTTTTAAGTGCTTCTTTCCATCTCTCTCCCACTTCCAGTTTTCAAATTCTACATGTTTGTGCAAATGGCAAAGTCATCACCTTACAAACAATAGATGGGATTCATTTGGAAACAGTTATTGTGCTTCTAAATAATCTGGTATGTTTAGGTTTTATTCTCATTACTGCATGACTGAGATGAAATCACCAGGTTTACCATAGTTTAAGAGCACACAAAGGGTAAATTAATGTAATTCAGCTGATGCACACTATGTTTCAAGATGCAAGGAAAAGCTGTGTTGGACTAAACTCAGGTGTAAATTCCCATTACCATACATAAGTCTCTAATTCCCACAGGGATAACAAGGTCTCCTCTTTCAGTTTAAGGTATTTAGGGAAAGGGTAACACTAAACTGAGAAATTCAGCATGGATAGAGAGCATATGACTGATAAAATATTCATATGCAGACAAGTGTCCTCTGAAGATACAGCTGGGGCACTTACTGCTGGCTTGGGGACCAAGCTGGAGACACACATCATCTCCCCATCCAGCTGTTTTACTGGGAGGGATTGCCAATGCCAGCCACTTGTCACTGCTCCCTGGTGGAAATAACTCTACTGCATACATTTACAGGAACACTCCTATATTCTTCAAGCCAATTTGTCAGAGGTAGTTTAAGGCTTCCATTGAAAAACTGTTTAAATTTGACCAGCTGGCTCTGTCAGAAGCTCATTAGATAGCACTCTCACAAACTGCTCTCCTTCAGAGCAGTAGTAAAGAGTTTTTGAGGACAGTGACCTCGTCGTCTGACACAGCTGGTTGCGAAGGAAGTGGGAAGGAGTGAAAAGAGCAACTCCTCCCCAGGTTTCTAAATAATTGCGCAAAAGGGCTAAAAAAAGCATTTAGTCTCACTGTAGAGAAAAGAAAACCAGTATCCTGAATGAGCAGGAACCCTTCTAGCTCTGCTGCTGTCTGCCTCCCATTGCCATTTGATTTCCCTTTTGGATTAATCTGTGAAATATCATCATTGAGCAAGCACAGTAACTGAGACCCAGCAACAAAAGCGCAAGTACCATGGGAGCTATCAAGAACCTTTGGAGGAAAAAGCCCTGTAACTACACAAGTCTCAGGAAACATACCTATCTTGTACTGTGTTAGTCTTTTAGAGGAGCCTCTGAGGTTGGCTTTCTTTACCAGTAAGACAAGATATTGGTTACACCACTGTAACTGCATGTCAGAATTGCAGCTTACTGTCAGACAACTTCAGCAGCAGTGCAAATTTAAACTGCTGTGCAATATCTCAAAAGGGCTGTAAGTCATTAGAAAAGATAATCACATCATATATTTGCACTTAGTACGTATAAATACTTAGGGAAAACATTGCAAGTTTACAAAATACTTTTGGACATCTCAAAATGGCTTTTCTTCTTTTTTTTTATAGCTGAATAGTTTAGCTGGTTGAATTCAGAGACACTGCTGAAGATATGAGAAAGGTAAGAAGTCAAAAAGAAAGGTGGTAGGACTAAGGCAACACAAGTCAACAAAGACACACAGATTATGAAACCATATGCTGTGGTGAGGTGGCTGCTCCCACTACCGAGGGGATCTGCAGACAGTGATGAAGCCAAGCCCTTAGGCAGGTGTAAATCCTACCAATGACTCTCAGTTGTCTATGTGGTCAAGAGACAAACCCATAACTTCATCAGAAAAAGACAGGGGAAAATAAAACATTATTTTGCTAAATAACATTAGATACTGGCAAGAAAAGTAATAATGAAGGTAAGTCTCAAGACAAGCCTCTTGAACGCTGTGTACAGTTCCTCCACTCAGAACAGAGCGCTGCCTGTGCCATCATAGTGAAAAGCTGACTCTAAAGGCCAGTTAATCTCTTTTTTTCTCTCTCCTCCCCACTGTCACCAGATCTGGGCAAAAGATTGGATTTTAATCCTTTCTGCTGCCACTGACAAAGAAACCATAATAACTCAGTCCCTGCACCTGGGAAGTAATGTGTAACAGCATATAAACCAGAGCAAATTACCTCCCAACTGAAGCAATGAGGCACCCGCAAGGGTAGAACAATAAGAACTTTATCCTTGGCCTGTTCCTGAGCTGATGTAGATTTATAACAGCTCTGCTAAAAGCCAATGTGCAAACCCTTTATCTAAGTCCTTAGCACAGTATGGAGCAGCACTGGAGATGGCAAATTCTATGACACAGCCCATCTGACTGCAGGTCCTGCCATGCAGAAAAAAAGATAAATGAAAAAATAGATAGAATATATGATGGACAAATTTCAGTAAATATGCTAATGGCCTTCAGATATACATAAGGCTGTTGCAAAGAGAAATGCAATAAATTTGTACTAATAAACAAGTACCAATGAAGATAGGAAAAAAACCTGCAACAACAAAAAAAGATTTAGAAAGACATCAAGAAAACTTTCTAAGGACTGGTAAGATCATCTAGGGAGGTTGTGAAGTCTCCATAAAAACAGGTTGGACAATAAGCCCTCTTTCTTGGCTGGCTAACTAAGGGATGGCTTAAGTGTTCCTCATTTTCCCTGAGGGCAAAACGTTCAGGATCCCTTCCCACCCAACATTCTGTGATTCTACAGAACATGCAGTGGGTGAAGGAACGGGACAGGAGCCCTGCCAATTCCGCATGGAAACACAGCTGAACTCAGTGTTTCCTGTCTGGAAGTCCCAGGATCCCAATAAATCCATTCACGGGCATATGTATTAATCAATGGTATGGTTTTACTGAAGGATCAAAAGGAACAATTGCAATAAACAGGTCCAAATCATGGCTTAAGAAACGTTTGTGAAGGGTATTATTTATCTATCAGAAAAAGGAGGTGTGAATTCAGTGTTTCTGCAGAGCTGGCAGCACCCAGTGAGCAAGTGCTGCTGCATTTACCGTACTGCAGCACTAACCAGCTTCAGGCTAGGCCTTGGTAGGCAACTCCTTCGAGAAGTTCATCTAGGAGACTAGTTTGGTCCTTAACTGACTGCGATCATTCCTTTGGCTAACAATTGTTATTTTGCATGTAGATACCTGACTGTTTCATGAACATTGCACGCGCAGCAGCTGCTGGCCCAAGGCTGCTAATTGCCGGCAGAATTCATGGTGATCACAACCATTAGAAGGAACAGCTAAATACAGCTTTTGGTGGCCAAATTTCAGTTTTTATGCTGTCAGAACTTCAGTTATCATGGCTGGGCTATAATTTTCAGGCTGGTAAAACCTCAATTGTCATGTTTGGAGTTTCTTTAACATTTACTATAAATGCAGAGTTTGATTTGTGTAGAATGGAATGACTTGCAGTGGCTCAGGGATTTGGCAAAAAGCTTCACATTTTTCACCAACATTGCATTTGGCCTAGAGGGGCGTTACAATTCTAGATAAACAATGGGCATTTTTATACAGAAGTAATTTGTAATAGAATGTTCCAAAATAATTCTGTGTAAAAGATGAACTAAAACAAACACAAAATTATCTTTGCTCCCCACCATGGGAGTTAGTTCAAATTCAGAAAACATGGAATTGGAAGAGTCTGATTTGACACATTTTGCAAAATATATTGTGGGTGAAAGCAGGGGGAGGAAGCAATACCAGTACTATTCATCTTGAGCAGGAGGCCTAGACGTGATTAAGTTTCCTTTCAGCAATCCTTTGAGCTGTCTAGGATCCTTACGTCAAAACATACGTGTAAATCATATCTAGTAACAAACCAATTCACACTGAAAGTTCTTTAATGAACAACAAAAAGGAGACTAATGAAATCTGCTTCTTTTAAGCAGGGTAATTTGGATCATTTGGAGGCATCTGAACGTTTGGAAAAGCCTGGGAAGAACCTGAAAATGTATTTTCTAAAACAAGAGATAAATCTGTACCCTCTTATGGGCATATGGTTTTGACACATGGTTGCACCCATGAACTAAGCAAATACATTTTGTGTGAGGTCCTATTTTCACATTCAAATCTGAGGTTTTGGTAAATCAAATGATGGAAGAAATTGACACAAATACATTGGCACCGACTGGCATCTCTGCAAGTTGCCCGGTTGCACAAAAGAAAAGACAAAAAGAGATTTGGGACTATTCACCGTCTTGATACAGGGAAGGCTTCTGGTGTTAAGTAAGTCTGTTACACATATTATGTATCAGAAATGTTTTCAACTTAAGGCTGAGAAACTACAAGCTCTGAAGTCAAGGAAGAAATAGAATATTTGAGCATGTTTACTGTAAAATGAAGGGCTATTTTACCTCAATCAAATAAAACAACATGCGGACTGCAAATCTGATATTGAAATAAATCAAGTTTACTCTCATGTAATTGCTTATTTGATTCTCAAATATGACATGAAGTTAGAAAACAAATTGATATTCTGTCACTTCTGTTTCAGTAAACTTAACTCAAACAAGTTGCCCTTTAGGTGCATCTTGGATGAAACAGTACTTGATCTTCATCCCAAGCAAATCAGTGTATTACATTTGTTTGAAAAATTATTCGCCAAACCATGATGCCTTTTCAGACGGCATTTGAACTGCATACTAAAAATATCCAATTTCCCCTGAGAGCCAGCAGAAGCAGAGAGAAGATGCAGTACTGTGATATATCCTCCCTCTGCAAGGAAATCTATCAGCAGTAAAGGGTCAATATAAGCTCGGACAAACACAGGAGACACAGAAACTGCACAAGTCTTGTGGGCATGGGCCACCTTCCTCCTCCTTCCTCCCTCCTCCCAGCCAAAATAAAGGTTTATACGGCCTTGATGTGCCCCAAGCATTTAAAGAATAAGAAGTTACATAGACATTGTCTTGGCCATTGTCAGAATACTATGTGCACCACCAGTGGGTGAACTTAAACTGAAAGGCATTAAAAAACCAAACCCAAAGAAATAATGTGGGGTGTGGGTGTGCAGATGTGTAGGAGGAGTACCCTGCCTGCTGAAAGTATCTGCCTGTTGCAAAGGCTTACTCAAATAAAAAGAGAAGATCACTGTTCCCAATTCAGACAAAATATTGAGACTAGGTCCTTTCGCCTGGCAGACAAGGTCAGCAAGACAGGCTGGCTCACACTGCAGCTGGCCATCCTCAGGAATGGTCAGCAGCAGTGATCAAAATGGCCTATAGAACTTCTCATGGAGGACCCTTTGGGAATAATCTTCATCATCTGTAGTTCTAAGGCCAAACCGAGGCAGGTTTAGGGAAAAAATTCTCCCTGAAAGGTCCAAGACATAATTCATTCATGTCTGGCCGAGCTGAGAGGAGATTACAAAAATAGTGCCTTTTTTTCTTAATTTATGAATGTAGGGAAAATGTTCTAACAGATCACCATCTTTTGTGTTGTGTCCTACTTTAATTATGAAGAATTGCAGATTAGTTTAGATGCTTTAAGTTACAGCTATTAAAACTACAGAAATATTAATAAAATTGTGGTGAGCTAAGTACTGATTGCTATGAGCTGCCACTCTGTAAGAGCCAAGAATATTAACTGAGAGGGTCCAGCACAATCCAATTCCACCCTTTCAAGAATTCTATTCATGAGTATTTATGCTCTGTATACAGTAACCATAAAATCTAGATGGTTTGGAGGTCGTTATGCGATGCGCCCGGTTTTGCCCGCTATTGTATTCTTGACCTTTAGATAATAAATAATGGTCATTTTCTAGGCTTGTCCAGCTGTGTCTCTAAGAGGATCTGTGGGTAATATCCAGATGAACCTTCCTTCCATCTTTATATATTCCTTGAATAAGAAGTTTGATGCCACATTCTTCACTGACAGAATCACGTAGTTCAGATTTCACTGGGATTGTGTATTTCCTGTTTTACGTCCCGTATTCTTCTGGCACATATTTGCCTCCAAATAAATTTAGCCTACTACCTGCAGGAGGAAAAAGGAGATACTTTTCCAGGCAAAATATATGCACACCAAGAGTGACAGAATGCACTAGAAGCAGCTTTAATTCAGTATGTAAGAGTTTAGAGTCAGTTAAAACTTCTCTTCTCTTACTGTGCTAGGTGTGCCGTCAGGTCAGGAGACAGCACTCATTTATCCCACTGTCAGGATTCTGGCTACCCTCAGCCTGACTGTGGAGCAGCACCGTACATTAAGATGTGGCTGAAGACCCAATAGACCCACCTGATCTAAAGATTACTCAGTGCCCTGTATACTTTCATGGCAAACCTCCTTTTTGAGCAGCTCAAGTCACTGCCATGTTTCAGGCCCAAACTTCTCAGGCTTATGAGCTCTTGTCGTGGTTTTGACCAATTGGACAGATGATGACCCCTCCTCCCCCCCCACTAAGGAAAAGAGAGGAGAGGAAAGGATTAAGAGATTCAGGAGTTTAGATAAAAACTAAACTACTTTAATGAAATATCAATAACAATAATATAATAAACAATAAAAAGAAACATTAAAGAAAATAAAAGTATACAGTCTATACAAAACCGTATCACGTTCCCAGGACGATGATCACGTCACCAGCAGCACCAGTGAACATCCCAGGCTGGACTCAGTGACCGGCAGGAGCTGGATCAAAGGCAGATGAACAGACAGGGTCCTCCCCAGATGTCGGCCATTGAAGGAAGAAAAAAACTAACCACCCCTTGATCCCTCAGCTCCTTCTACTGAGCATGATGCAGATGGGATGGAATACCCTAATTGGCCAGTTTAAAATTACCTGACCTTGGTTGTTCTAGCAGTAAGTATAAGCAAGGGGCTCTCTGCATACCATCCCTTGGTATAATCAGGTCTTATCACTGTGAGACGAAACACTCTCTGAACAATGTGCTGTTAGTTTCAGACTTTAGTTAGTTAGAAGAGGCCCAGCTAAAAAAGTAAAACTACTGAACAGAAAATTGGTTTGTTTTGCCTCAAACCAGGACAGCTCTAGATGAACCTAAAGCTGAATTCATACCGGGGATAGGCCCAGGCTTCCAGCTGCAGACTAATATTGACCAGTCAAGGGTACAAAACACAGAACAGGATGCCGTTACTATAGTGAGCACAGCAAAAATCAATGCATTAGAAATGGGAATCAATCTATTGAGGCTGGGAGACTGCAATGAGACTTTGCATTCTGGTTACAGTTCTGTCTGCAGCAACTGGGGGCAATGGAGTCAGCTAACTGGGAAGGGGGGCGAAAGAGCACTCAGCAATCTGTTACAATAATGTTGTCTAGAGGAAATGAAGCACGGACACAGGAGTCCACAGTGTGAGTGAGAGAAGCTCTTTGCCTTGAAATTGTTTATTTAGATACTGAGGGAATTTTTAACATAAACTTTAACAGTATTCTCAATTGAAAAGTATAGATTAAGAAGAAAGTAATCTTTAAGGTTTAGGTTCTCTGGTGGAACTTAATGTAAGCAAGCCCCAGGATGCTGTGAAGAAAGTAAAAGCAGCCATCATATTCCATGTATCTCCATGATGTGTCTGTCTACACAGCACACGGGGTACGGTGTGAAGGTACTACATTGTCAAACCACTGCAGGGACTTAATTCATGGCAGCTCAAAAGGAAAACCAGTGTCAGTGGGATGGGCTGTCTAGCTCCCTGAGACTGCCAGAAAAAAGTCAAAACATTCTCCAGGGTTATTCTCCATCTGTCTCGGATGTCTTCCAGTGGTCTCCACACCGGAAGTCATTTCCAATGCAAGACCTTCCCTCCCAACCCCATTAGGTTTAGGTCTGACTAGTCAACCCTCTCCGGCCACATCAGTGGTGGCCTCTTTCATCTAACCATTGCAGCCAGGGCTAACTGCGTTAATGCCTTCTGCTTGGCTCTCTGGAATACGCTTCTGTAGAGCGTTTGGGCCAGAACGATTACCTAGAGAAGTAGCTGTCCAAAGTGGATACTAATGGGGCACAGAGATGCCACAAGTGTCACAGTGCTCACAGACCTAGTTACAGCTCAAAATACTCATCACAAGGATCATGTAACTTGTAATTCCCATGGGGTAATTAGAGAGCCTGCAGCTGTGCTGCTGCCACCACAGCCTTCAGAGCTTTGCTGTCCCCAGCCCAGAGACTCTGGGTCTGGATATGCAGCAGGGGAGGTTGAGGCTGGACATCAGGAGAGGGTGGTCAGGGAGCTGGTGGAGTCACCATCCCTGCAGGTATTTAAGGAGTGTGTAGATGGGGCGCTTCAGGGCATGCTCTAGCGCCCCAGATGGTAGGGAGTGGGTTTTGTGTCTGGTTGGACTCGGTGATCTCAGAGGTCCTTTCCAACCAGAACAATTCCATGATTCTGTGACTCGATCCAACAGCCCAGGGACAAACAGGGGACTGACTACCCATAAGGTTTTTTCTTAAACAAGGACACAGTGGATCTTACTGAATTGCATTTTTAATACTTCCTCCATATTCCTGTGTCACAAAAGTGACGATTTGTACACCAGGTAATTCTGTAACCAAAACCAAAAAAATGGTGTACAAATCACAGGCATCTGAAATACGATCCACTAAGAAAATAAAACTAAAAGAAATGCAATCTGGCTTTCTAGAATTTAGGGCAAAATTCTGCTGAGTTACAAAGACAGAAGTCATTCCGCCGAAACCAGGAAATTAGCACAGCTTTACTCAGTATGAACAACAGCATCCTATTTCACAAGATCTTCCTAAAAATCCTCCGTATGAGAACCTGGGATAGTACGGTCTCTAAAACTGGGTGAACCATTTTCAATAATTCCCCACTTCCAAAACATAGTCACTTTCTCTGATCAGGAGTTTTCTCCAAGCAAACCACATTTTCTTCTCAATTCACTCTTGACAGTAACTTAACAAATGGGTTATTGCAACTGGTTTCACTGCCAGAATTTGTGCTTTGCAATTGCTATCCCTGGGGAGAACGTCCCACGGGAGAGCCACAAGGCTCACAAAGAAGTTTCAAGAGCTGTGGATGAGCACCTCCAGGGTGTAAGCAAACGTCCATTCACACTTGCACAGGCCCTACAACACATGGACTGGGAATAATGGTGAAGTGACAAAGCCAAGCATCAGGAGCTCACTTGAAATGAGAGTGAAGGGATCACAAACAACCCACAAACAACAACAACAATAAACTATCTGAAGGAAAAAATGCAGCAAAAAGTGGGTAAAATCATCCCTTGAGTAATGTTGGATGAAATCCAGACTAAAATCACTGAGCAGTGGAGCTCTTCCAATTTGTGCCACAGTACCATCAAAATACTTCCTGCTCCCCCATAAACATCCTGGAATTCTTTCTGGAAACTGGAAGAGTACCACAAGTGACAAGTGTTCTCAAGCAGCACGCTGAGCACCAAATGCAAACTATAGTTCATAATTCATGCCCAATTAATCATAATTTATAAGGAACAGCTCTGCTAATGCTTCTGCTAGCTGCCTAACCTGTTTGAGAGACGGGCCACAATGTTAGTTGCTGTGACTCGCTGTTGTGAGTGACAGACTGTGTATATCTTGGCAACTGTCAAAGACAACAGCCTTCCTCTATGAAGAGGAAAAGAGAAGCAATTCTCAGAACTACAAAAGGCTGAGAAAAGCTCTGAAGGAGAAGCAGAAATGAAAGTAGATGAGGGTGGAGAATGTAACCTTTTCCTGTGAAAATCCCACTGAAAACCACTGGAAGGAACCCTACGTAATCCAGAGCCTTGGGTCAAGCTAAGACTTAGAAATAACCTTAATTTCGCAAATGAGCAACTTCCAAGTGACACAACTGAGAGAGGAGAGGTCTGGTATCTCCAGCTCTTGTTCTGGAGTTCATTTGACATGACTGCCAGATAGAAAACTCTCTTGATTTAGGGGAAGAACCTTTACCTTCCTGCCTTGGTACTTTTACAGACAGAAGGAGTTGAAGATGGTCCCGCTCTACTGGAGTCAGATTCCGATGAAGAGAAATACAGAGTTACAATCGTTAAGGCCACACACACAATTGATGAACCTGGAATAGTCCTCTCTGTCCCGGGATGCATTTATGGATATCATTATGGATGCATTATGGATAGCAGACTTTACAGTTCATAATTTCTCAGCTGCTTGAGAGGGCAGGAAGAGCGACTTAACAAAGCCCTAAAATCCTCTGGTATAACTTGTTTCAGGCACCTCCCACAGGTTCATGGAGATATTTTAGAGCTGCCCAGCATGGACTCAAATAAACAGTTGTGCTAGAACACTTAGACATAAGGTACCACAATGAGAGAAGAGAGTTCTATGAAGAACACTCTGATGTTTCTAACAATAAAAGTTGGCTTATTAATCCCTGCCAATTAAAATTTGGGGGCAACATAGAATATATTTTTCAAACTTCTTGCAATACCATTCCAAGTATCTCTTGCAGCTCTCAGTATTTCAGAGCTTTCCAGCCAGGAGGAGTTCAGCTAATTGTATTCCAACCTGTTGTCGCTAGAATTTGGGATGTTTACTTTTCTTTTTCCTCCTTCTCCACCTTCTAATTTTTAACAGTTATTTTCCATCCCAACCCAGTAAAACCTGCCATGGAAAGCTGAGCTCAGCGTTAGCAGAGCACCACTCTCGGAAAATCTCTTGGAAAGCTATTAAAACGGGTAATGGGGTGCTTTTCTCGCTTAAACACCAGCCCTTGGCTGTTAGGAACATCACGAGAGCATGAACCTGGGGAGCCAGCGTGGGCTGGAGAAGCGGCTGGGAAGAGGCAGAGCTACCGCCTGCCGTTTAACTGGCGGGACTGGGGGGGACAGGACGATCTCGACCCGCGNCCGGCGCCCTCGGCCCGCGCTTCAGCCAGAAACAGGCGCCGTTCGCCGCTGTTCAGCCGTTCGGGTCCCAAACCTGAACGGGCACAGGAGGCGAAGAGAAGAACCGAGGGGAAAGTCCAACCCATTGGCCCGCACGTTTGAACCTTCCGAAAGCACCTGCTGCTTGACCGGCTGGAGCCCCTCAGCCCAGGATTAATGGACTCGCTTGGGAAGGGGTGGGGAGGGAACAGACCAACAATCATCAACACATCCTTTTCCCGGTTCTTCCTTTGTTTTGCTCTTTAATCTAAATCCCCATTTCAGAACACTGACTTAAATGTAGGGAAACACCATGCTCTGCAAGACTTTGTGTTTCTTCCCTCAGATTTCAGGCTGTGACAGTAATAAAATACAATAATAATCCCAAAGCACTTTACAAAAAGAATATTTATGTCACTGTCCCTGTTTTACAGGCAGAAAAGCTTGGATACGCAGGGGTAAAGCAATTTATCCAAATTACCTCAAAGACAGAAAAACCAATATGTTTTGAATTGCTGTCCAGCTCCAGTGGCCCTTTGTAAATGGGACAGCTGGAGAGAGCCCCAGGGAATGGATGAGGTGCATTCTCCTTTACCGCACACAGGGCAGAGCGCACACAGGCCTCAGTGAACGGGGCAGATGCTGTGAGCACACCCCGCCCCACCTCTCCTCACTCCTGCCAGTCTTTCTCACCAAACCTATGGTTTTCCTTTGGTCTGTTCTTCGGTGTCCTTTTTAACGGGGAAAATGAGACCTGCAGCTACCGCAGCTTCTAATCTTTAATCTTGATGTGTCAAAAAGCTTTTTACTTGGTGTAAAAAGGCCATATTCACACTTACTATCCATCCCCCTGCATGCTCTAGTGCATCGCACCCCTAACTGGGAGGCGGGAAAGTTGAAGGCATTGGAGCAAGCGCAGAACATGTCTGAGTCCTGCTCACAGTCGCTGTGGCCAAAGCCTGCCCCCATGGTGCTGGAGCTGGGTGCTCAGCAGCAGATGAGGAGCACACACCCTGCAGCAGGACCGGCCTCCACACTTGCCTTGGACAAGGTGCGGCTCCTGGCTCATGTTGGCTTGGGTGGCCAGTGAAGCGAGTATCTTCACCCAGTCCCAAGTTTCCTACCCCATCACTGGTTTTACTGCAACTGAAGAAACCCGTTTACATTTAGATTTGGCCTTGAAAAGGACAGGAATCGTTGCTTCTTCTAACATTGCAGTTTTAGTAGATAGCGCAGCCGCAGCGCTCAGCACTTGCTGGTTTCCTGCTGGCCAGGTCCGTGGGATCCCTGTGTGCCCACGCAGGGCGGATGAGAGCCCACCCTGGGCAAGTGAAGACCTGGCACCCCCGGAGGCAAACACCTGGCTTTGCCTACAGTCACTGGGCATTTTTTCCTCTGTTCAACGATGAAAGTACTTGCAACAGCCTGATCCTGAAAAAATACCCATGCATGAATAAGTTTACTCAAATTCACAGTCCCACAGAATCCAATTAAACAACCCAAGAGCATGAAGTTATTCATGTATTCAGGGCTGTGGACAGCTGGGTCCGACACGTAGTTTGGTCTGGTGCCAATTACAGTAACCATCCCTTATCTGTGCTTAGATTCTCAGCTACACAATTAAAAGTTAAAAATCAAACCACCCTATTCCCAGTGGACTCTCAAGGATGAAACTTTTATAGGCCTTTAAATACATTATGTATCAACTACTTGTGTCTGTTTTCTAGCAAATCTCCCATGGATTCAAAGGGGAAGCACAAAGCAATGAATTATGTATTCAGGATTCTGTGCCGATCGCAGTGTGTAATTGTTACAGTGTTTGGAATAAAAGGAACATAGTTATTTGATAATTAATTACACTCTAATTGCATTCACCTGGGAAAAACAGATAGCACTAAGAGGCAAACAGGGGTCAATAATATTAATATAGTTGATCACTAATCTTGCATATACAAGTACCAATTAGTTAAGCAGAGTTAAACAGCCAGTCATAATTTGCATGAGGAATTCTTAACATAGAGATAAATTAAACACATAGAATAATAGAAATGCAGCTACCAACTTAAACTGAAAGGGATTTTTTGTTTTTGTTTTTTTTTTTTGTTTGTTTGTTTTTTTTGTTTTGTTTTTTTTTCCAGGTTATATTTAAGGGACTGTCATCAAGGGATGTCAGGTTACATCCAAGGCTTCTGTGTATCCTGGAAGTCGAGTTCACCCCCAGGTTACTCTCCCTTTAATGTAACAAAAGGAAAACACTTGGTGTGTTGTGGTTAAAAATAGGACATAAGCAGGAGACATCAATAGGTGTTAAGTGCTGGGAAGAGGAACAGACCAAAGCACAGCAAGGATATTCAGCGAATCTGGCCTTAAAGGTGGCAGCTGAGCCTAGATCACTCTCTCTTTGCTGGTATTTCCATACAAGCCTTGAACATCCAGATCTTTAAGTTCAGCAAGATGACCAGAGTACACTGAGCATTAAACATGTGCAGAGCTGGTTTATGGGATTAGAGTTTAAAGGAGAAGAGATGGAGGCTGTAGTAGCTTGGTTTGGTTCTTTTACATATCAGTTAGGCAGCAGAGGCGTAAGGCTGACAAGGAAGGGAATGGGTGCTGGTCAGAAGCCTCCCTGAGGTGTCTGGCAGGTGGTTCCCAGCACCGCACACCCAGATACCAGGGGATGGGGATGAGCAACCGCATGGAAACAGTGCGGTAATTTCCAAAAAAGGCTGCTTTCTGCTACATCCAATGATTCTCAGCAGTGATTACAAAACAGAGCGATTTTTGTGGGGTCCAAGGCAAGCTTACAGCTGAAGCAGCAGGTTAACCCCTGGGAGGAAGAGGAGTGCTGATACCTGCCCACCACCACAGACTGTGCCAGACAGAAAGAGGCAACTTTCTGGTCTCATGCTTCTACAAAGAGCTTCTCTCCATGTTTCGGAGTCCAGCTGGGCTTTATTAGTATAGGTAAGAGAGATGGAAAAACAGGCCTATTAGTTTTTACATAAGGACAACCAGATGCTACAGTGCAACTCGGCCTGGAGATAGTTGGAATCTGGCTGGTCGCCTGGGCAAGGCAGTGGGTCCACCCACAGGCGGGGAGGAACTGCTGGAGAAACTTTATTGCTCAAGGAAGGTGGGGCCCTGGTCTTTCATCTCACAAAGAGGGGGAAAAAATAGATGGAAACAGCCTTAACCACCACTGATTCATAGGATATTGCACCAAACCACAAAGCAAGGTAAATTTTGGGCTGCTATTTTGAGAGCTCATGTTAATCTTCAGTACAGCAGAGCTTTCCCCCAGCCATTAGCTCAGCAGTAACACTACTGAATAGAGTCTTTCAGAATTTTCATAGTACAGAGCTGCCTTAGGACTCCTTGGCTTGTGCCTGCAGTATCTAGGAGTCACATGTCAGTCCCATGGATCAGGCCCTGGTGAACTATCTAAATCACAGCTGCTGATGAGCTGCAAGAATCCAAGTGTGTCCCTGTCAGTGGGATCCCTACCTGGAACTGGTTATAGGCATGGCCATGTACATCCCAGATCCTCCGGAGCATTATTCTCTCCCAATGACTCTAACCTTGAAGACAACTTGAGCTCTCTTTGTCAGTCATCTGCCTCACAATAAGTCTACATCCTTATGTATTCTCTCTGCCAAAAGGCAACTTTCGAAATGCTATAAAATAAAACTGTGCACAAATTAAACAGTCAACACATTTTACGGTTGCTCAGTAACTAAAATGCTTTCACTATGTTATGCAATCTATAACTGCTGAAATTACTTTCATGTGTGTTTATAAGTCTTCCTATATTTTCTCCTCATTACTCCAAATACATTTTAAAAGCTTGTTAAGATAGATTTGTTGGCAGTTTGTATCTAGCTGACTGTGCATGTTAAAGGCTTTGAGTGTAACTTTCCCAACTTGAAACACGCTATTTTTCATGCTACTTGTTAAAACATGTATCATTCCAACCATGTACATTAATTGGCTTGTCTAGGGAAACAGGTCTCAGTTTATGAAGTCTGTCATCCTGCTTTGTAGCTTAATTATAAAATAATTTTATTTTCCTTCCCCCCAGTCAGACTATTTGCTCTAGATTTTTTTTTCCTCCCTCATGCTGCTGTTTTAAATTCCAGGGTTGTGTGACTGATCCCTAAGTTCCGACTTCAGTGGCTGCTCCCAGGGCTGGTGGTTCATGCAGCCTTCGTTAGTGAAGCTGCCAGCACTGCAAGGGTCCTAAGCCACACTTGTAAGTATTTAAGTCTGAGATATGCTGAGAAAAAAATAGTGCTTAAACAAAAATTCTGCCATTTATAATAAAGTCAAAGGATTATTTAAGTTATTGTAGGTTGACTTGTGATGTTCTCCGTATCCCCACTGACTGCAGCACAGCAGGGGCTGCCACATACCCAGCAACCCAGAAAACAGACAGCTCAAATGTGATCTCCAGGTAGAAAGAGACAACAAACCTGTAGGAAACGGAGGTGTAGTAACAGTTTCCAGAACCAACCCTCCATGACAGGAATGACATCAAGCTTCTTTGAGATGGACACTCTAAATAAAGCACCCGTGACTGAAGATACCAATTTGAACTCTGCTGGGGCTAGTCCTAAGGGTTTTCTTCTTCAATAGCAGAGTCCTTAGTGGCCCATGGCACAGCTAGAAGCCCAGACAGCCCCAATTAAACTGTCCAGGAGCAGAGGTGAGCCCTGGTGGCTCACTGCAAACCATGAAGCTGAAGGATAAAATCACAGTCTCAGCAGCTGTAGTTCACAGCACAGCTCCCACAAACTTCAGATGCACCAGGGACTCCCCCCCCCCAAAAAAAACCCTTTTATTTCTACCAACCATAATCTAATATACTAAAGAAGGGATTAAAAAAATATCCAGAAATGCAGAAAGATTCCATGAAAAGCAGCTTTCTTTGCAATGCGGTGCTGCCCATGGCCTAAACCCACAGTTCCTAATCTCAGCTCCTCAAACATCCTCTGCACTGAAGAACCCCTCTGGGTAGGTTGAATTTAACGTGACTCTTCAACAGTGGAGCATTGTAAAACAGCAGGAACATGAAACACTATAAAACTTGTAAAATATCTAGATAATCTAAAGTTTCCTTCACTGGTCTGATGCTGTAGCATGTTTTCTGAATCATAAGCCAGGGTCTTGATTACCTGCTGCCTAATCAATGCCCCCAATTATTAACAGCTTCAAGGTGCTTTTCCATAACCCTTTGAGTTTTAAGGCTGGATAGAAAAGGTTAGATATGCTTCATTCACATGACACCTTTTCCCTCCAGCATAAATGCTGTGAACAGCCCTCATCATTTAGCAAAAAAAGCAAGAGACACAATTGGAATGTGGTATTTTTCAGACTTACACAGAGCCATGGTAATTTCAGATAGAAATCAAAATTATCAAACCTCACAATACAAATGCTACTGTAAACTTTGCTTCTTATCACACAAAACTTGATTTCCCTTTACAATGGGATCAATCTTAACCAAGACCCGTCTTCCAGCAAGCAGACCCCTCTATAAAAATACTCAGATAAAAATTCTTACTTTAATAAAGGCACCAGGATCCTCAAAGTTCTCCCCTCAGATGAAGCCAGCCCACTCCCTCCCATGATGGCAGGAAGGCCATATGTGCCAAAGAGTTATTGGCATCATCTGTAACCAGGCATTCTGTTAATGATTTCGGAAATCTGTTAATGGGAAATTAATTGGAATCAAGATCAGCCAATTGCACAGATTTTCCCCTTGATTAACACACCCACTTATTGACAGGATGAATTACAAGTTATGCCATTCACTGATGTAGCTGAGCCCTGGTGAACCTGGTGCATTTGAAGCACAATGACATTTAACATGTCCAAGAACCAGCCTGTGCTAGGAGGGCTCACAAAGCCGGAGGTACCAAAGCAGTCACTGAGCAGGAGAGGGAAGGTCCTTCCCATGCAGCCCTGCCCAAGGCCTGCACCAAGTCCAGGATGGAGCTGTAGGCTCTCAGCTCCTTCGTTTCAGGCTCCTCAGTTCTGAAGACTGGAATGACAGGATGGTGACAAACAGGGCACAAGACTGACTATGAGCTGGACAACCAGAGCACTTGGACTAGAATTAGGGAAGTACTAAGTGGGGAAAGATTTGCTAAGACAAGTCCAGCTCAGCACATGGTGTCTCCCTGTTACTGCCAGGACTACAGCCACCAGCCTGGTGAGGTCTGATGGCTAACAGACCTTCATGCCTTGCTTTGCCAGCACTTGAGCTATTAGAGACAGCCTACAGGCAGTGTGTACAGCATGGCTGCTCAGTCTTGCTCCTCCTGCCCCCTGCTTTTCCTTCTCCTCCCCCGTGAGCAGCAAGTGATGGTATTTCTCCAGTGATCACAGCTAGGGTCAAATCTTCCTCTTTCTTACATTTGTAATTGTGGAGGCCTCCTGGTGAAGTCATTGAACTCAAATTAGTGCAAGGCAAGTGTGGAATCAAACCAGGTCAGCAAATGCCCGGCAGAGCTGCTGAGCTGAGGGCACTCAGTGCCCCAGGAGCACTCAGCACCCTGAGCACCTTTGTCCCGCCGTGTCTTTCAAAAGCCCCTTCAGAGCATGCCTGAAAATACCCCCAGCAAACGCCAACAGGTCAGTGGATATTCACTGCCTTAATCCCACGAGTATTGCCAAATTATTTCCAAATCAAACCCAGATGCCACAGGCATTCAGGTTTGGCCTGATACTGCTCCCCCATCACAGGAAGAGCAGGCACCGCTACGATAGGTTGCAGTTGGCCACGTAACTTAAGGCAGTCTGTTCTCATCTGAGTTCAGTGTTTTACAATTCTGCATTAAATACAGTGAATGCTAATGAGAGAGCCTGTAGCTGCTTGGGTTGGTCTGTAACGTGGAATGACAGGTCCCAAAGGAGAGGATCAGACTCTCCTCTAACACAAGGAGTCTGGCCGTATGATATGCTGCTCTTCTGACACATCTCAGATGCTGCCTTGTGAAAAAGGACAGCCTTTTATCTCAGGTAAGAGGCAGTGGGTTAGAAGAAGCTGGTGATCAGCGTTGCTTTAGCATGGAGGGGAATGAGTTGCAAATTACCTGCTGTCAGTAGAAGGCTGAAGCCACAGCAGAAGGCAGAGTCCTGTGGCTAGGCAGGGTGCTGGGCTGGAAACAAGATGTGCGTTAAAAGAATACAGTGCTTCAAGGGTACTGAGCCTTTTGAGGCAGAAAAGATTTTGCAGAAGAGATGTCTGCATAAATAACGTCTTCATAAGCATGGATATATGGAGATGAGAAATTGCTCCTAGAGCTCCAAGAAAATGAAGATTTACTGCTTTAAGTAAAAAGGGAAAAAGAGATGCCAGGCTGTCCCCCTACCTTGCAGGGAAAATATTACTTCTTTGAAGTTTTGATGAATAGCTGTAAGGAAGGCTGAATAGGCTTTGTGCACTTTCAAAGACAGAGAGCAGTTGGGTGATTTTGTCTGTCACGGTGCTCTGGTGATGTCCAGGGTGATGTCCGCAGCAGCGTGTGCCTTCCTGGCCCCTGGGCAGCCCAGCCACACACAGAGCCTGGGGACGTGCAGGATTGGAGCCCTGAGAAATCCCCCAGCATCCAGTTTCATGGGATGAGAAAACTGTTTTAGACACAGTCCAGGGAAGCACTGAAATTCCCCGCTCTCAGGTGTAACAGGAATTCCTAAAGCACCAGAGTAAGATGGTGTGGTAAGGCTACTGGTGACCCACAGTCAGAGTTTGCAGCAGGGTCATTCCACCAGCATTTGCCCAAGAGGAATGAGCAGATATCAGACACAAAATCCATCTTGTGAGGCCAGCATCAGTCCACAGGGCACCCAGCATTAAGGCACATGGCTCCGGCAATCACTGCCTGTCAAATGCACCCATAAATCACAAGCTTTACATCCAGTTAGTACTCAAAGGCATAACACTCTTTCTGCATTTAGCAATTTCTACGAAATTAATCTCCAAACCACTTGCTTTCAATCTAATGCCTCCTGAGGCTTTGGAGGGGGGTTATTTGTTTGGATTTTTTTGATGATTGTTGTCAGGCTTACTCTGAATGCCAAGCTCCTGTTGATTTTACCTGTGCATAAGAGGTAAACAGAGCAGCGAATACTGGAGACTAGAGTTTACCTTGCAGAGATCGTTGCCTCCAAGGCAGTCAGGGTAGACACCCCCGCCATCATTTCGGGATGCCCAACCACCCCTACTGGGAGCACTGCATACATTGGTGTATGTACATGGCTACATTAGTGATCAAAACTATGTCAGCTGTGACAAAATAGAAGTCTTTGAAGATGAAGCAGGGAAAGAAAGTCCTTGAAATAGATGTTGAAAAGTTATGTCATTTTTTCACTTCTCTCACTCTAAAGCTTCCAACACTGGTCTCCCAGAACAGAACTGACCAGGGCTTTTTTTATCATGCATGAAATTATTTTATTTCATCCTGATGGAGGAAATGAAACAAAACCTATGCAGAAAATAGTGAAGTTTAAAGTCCGACAGAAAAAAAAAAAGGCAAACAACGATCTATGCCAAGCTCAGAAATAGTATCCCTCCTCACCCACTGACCATCCCAAACCATAACTCTGTGTGGAGCTATTAATTAAAATAGATTGAGCTCCATTCAACTTGCAGGCATCAGAGAAGCTTCATCTGGAAAAAGATGAACCCATCCCATCCACTTATGCCACTGCAGAAACCACACAGTGCACAGAGGGTCCCCCCAAAAATGGGATCTTATTTTGCTCTGACGTAAAGTTGCACAGCTCTTCTTCAGCCAGTCAGGCTCTTCGTAATGACTAGATGAGTGGCAGCATTTTTCACATCTTAGAAAACTTCATGAATCCTATTACACAAGAGCTCAGTTCCCAATATTAACAAAACTAACAACTCACATAAACAGGTTTTTTGGTTCCGGGTTGGTTTTTGGTTTTGGGTTGTTTTTTTTAAGACTAATGGTTAAGGCAAAGCAGATTTTTAATATCCTGCAAATGAAAAATTGTATGTGATCTCTCCCACTTGCAGGGAGGTAGGGACTGTGTTTCTGATGAAGGGCACATTTATACTCTGGGTAGAGTTATGTATATACACCCGCTTATAGCCTGCCTTTCAGAAAGCCCACTGCCTACCTACATCTCTGGAGTATGCCACTTCCTATGATTTTTAGAAGTAATACAGGGAACAAAGGACTTCCCTTGTCCCTCCTGAAAGCGGAGGTGCTGCTGTGTTGAACGATTTACCACTACAGTGTTCCTTGCGAATGTCCCAGCCTCAGCAGAAAACAGTGAGCTGCTGTTTGGCAGTTTGTCTCAGCCACCACGGAGGGCCTTGAAGTTGCACCTGGGGGTTCAGACACTTCTACTAAAATTTAGGATGAGCTACTTATTTGGAAACCCAGAGCATGGAGTTCATGGGAGCAAGCGCTGCCGGGGGGAACTGTACAGACCGTGGCCAGAACAGACTGTGTGTGCTGTATTCCACACTGTGACATGTTCAGAGCAGCAGAAAAACCTCCCTCAGCCAAAGGTGTGTGTCAGATGTGGAGGGCTGGGACTCCCAGGCTCTGGGGCTTATTCTGAGCCTCTCTCAGTTTTGCCATTTATAACAACCCAATATCCTGTCTTTCATAATTAAGGCAAATGAACAAAACCAAACCAATAATGGAAGTACCACCATATGTGACTTATACTGCAGTTCCTCTGCTGCAGCAGCCGTGCGCTGCCGTGCTGGGATTTGCATTTACCACTGGCTGTGAGGACACCTCCCCTGAATTACTGAAGCTTGGCTGATGAGTAGTCGTAACTCAGTTAAACAAGAGGAACTACTGCTTTGATTGTGTGCTTGTACTCTGACACCATTTGCCTTGCTGTGCACTGCAACCCCTTGAGGAAAGCGGGCAGAGATGCGTAAACGAGCAGCTGAACCTTTGCTCAAGGTGTGAGTGCATGGAGCTCAAGTTCCCCCACACCCAGGACAGATACAGGGGAATGTGCACCTTTCTTGGAGACTCTGACCCTTGCTATTGATTCTGTAAAACAAGTTGGCATCTCTGAGCTGCTCTCTCATCTACATTGGGTACCTGAGGTCTAGAAACCTGTGGGAGCCCAAGCGAGCTTGAGAACATTGTAGCACAGACAGGGTGACGCTGGCCAGATGTGCAAACCTTGTGCTAAGCATACAGGACTCAGCAGGTCTGGACTTCTCTAAGCAGCATTGGAAACAGGATGAGGAAACAGCACGGAAAACAGGAGAGGAGAAGCAACCCTGTGTCTCTCTAAGGGAAGAGTTGAAGTATGGGCATAAAGTTGCTATATACAGCACTTCCGGGGCCGCTGCTTGAAGCCCATAGAGAGGTTACTAAACCTTCTCACTAAGGTCCTTTTTTGGCCACAGGTCTCACACAAGTCAGAGGAGAATGTGGCGATTGATGGAGTACCGCATGTGCCACCAGGACACAGGCAGAGCTCAGTGGGGCTGGACAGGAGACTTTCTGCTCCCGTATGGAACACCAGCAGCTTTTGAACTGACACGGGCACAGCCAAAGAGAAGTGCAGCAGCCCTTCCTCAGCTGCTAGAGGTGCTATTTTGTATGTTGAATAATGGCACTTTGCATCTGTCTCAGTTATTATGAATTCACCAGCAGTATTTAATTAATTATCGCAGACATCTGTTTGCACTAACATTTATGACTCTGGGTAGATCACACACTTCATCTGAACCCTGTCTGCATGGGAATCTCGATGTCAATCTTGATGTCTGAACTGACTGCTCCCTGGCTTTGCTGTAACACATCTGACAGCAGCAAACCAGGGACATGTCAACTCTGCCATGTCAGCCAGGAGTGGCACTGACATTAAACCAGCCGGATTCAGCACAAGCAGCAGGTTGGTCCTCCTGACAGACTCTCAGGCAGGATAAGGCTGCCAGCATCAATACTTGTGTCTCCGTGGCAAGGCTGTCCCCAGTCCCTGAGCTGATGTGTCACCCAGAGAGCAGCTCCAGAGCACCCTCTCCCCAAGAGAGGGTGAGTCCATATACATATGAGTCTCCCCTGAGACCACAGTGTGTGTGAGAAGCACATTCCCTTGAGAGCAAGTTTAGCTGCCTAACCCCATGTTCATGTCACACCTCTCCCACTCCAGGATTTCATATTACATTTAATCTGGTGCAACTGTAGGTTTCTGTCCAAACCAGCAGTTTGCATTCCCTCCAGCAGTTTGTTCCTGCTCCAGGTTCCGGTGCCCTCACTTGTGTAAATTTCATGACTGGGCTGATCAGAGGGAAAAGGTAGGGTTTGGAACTTTGTGGGTTTTTTTTAATGAGTTAGTTTTCCATTTAGTTTAGCTGACCACCTCTGCAAGATCCAATGCAAAAGGGACAGCAGGAATACAAAGCCAAGAGTGGAGCTGGGAGCTCTTCTGACAGCAGCTGCCATTAAATCTGCTTAGGTGTAAGACAAGACTGTACCTTAAAGAGACTAAGGATGCTTCTACGATCTGAAAGCCAGAAACAATGATGGGGAAGAGAGTAAAAACTAGAGGTAAGCAGGAAAAGGCATCCAAAATAGCAGAGATCCATTAATACAGATCACCAGATCTTAGGTGGCATTTCTCCCTTAGACTTCCTTTAAGCAGTTGTGGATTTTTTTAACTAGGAGCAGAAATTCCTTGTATTCTTTTCAACAGCTGATTTCCATTGTCACCCAAAGAATAAGCAGGCTCTACCTTCTAATTTTGCATCATTCATCTAGAACAAGAGGGAATGGCTGCAAGCTGCAGCAGGGTAGGTTTAGGCTGGACATTAGGAAAAAATTCTTCCCAGAAGAAGTGGACAGTCACTGGAGTAGGCTGCCCAGGGAGGTGGTTGAGTCACCATCCCTGAACATGTTTCAAAGTTGATTAGATGTGGTGTTGACAGATATGGTGTAGGGGAGAACTTGGTAGAGTAGGGCTGATGGTTGGATTCAATGATCTCAAGGGTCTCTTCCAACCTGAATGATTCTATGACCTTTTAAACTAAAAACTGGCAAAAATCACCTGTTAATGGAGGCAGAAACATTTGTATGCTGATTTGCTTCTCAATGATTTTAAAAGATCCAAGTTACCAGCAGCTTAGAGAAATAACTATTTAAGAAGCCTACCCAATGTAATATTTTTATTATTGTTTGCTATTTCTCCAACAGCACAGATGTCCCTGGTGTGTAACAAGGATGCTCAGCATTTACGTAGCACTTTACATTTTAAAGACCCCCAGAAACATTAACTGTCTAATCCTAGCAAAATCCCTGTTTGGATACCGTTATTTCTCCTTTACAGGTGGGGACATTTCAATGCCACATTTCTGTGTCTTGCTCAAGACCACAAAGCAAGGGGTAAGAGCAGGCTGGCAAGGGGATGCCTAGTGCTCAGGGCCAGCTATGGCCATGCCAGGTGCCCTTCCTTAGCAAAAGGACAACCTTGCGTTTTAGAAGAGGACTACCAGATTCCTGGTCTGCTGCCCATATCCATGGGCCTTTCTGCCTCTCCATTTACTGCCCGTATCCATGGGCCTTTCTGCCTCTCCATTTACTCATGCATATGAAGCACAGCCCTCAGAAACACAGAGTACACTTTGTATCTGTATGTGGAATGCGCTCCTGTGCAGTGTATGATGTGACACAGTGCAATGCAATTCCTCTAGATGCAAAGAGCAACCCAATCTCTAACCACAGTGCTAGAGATTCCAAGCATAGACAGGATGGAAGCATATCTGAGCACTCCATACCTGACTTGATTGCTGGAAAACACTATTCATCCTCACATATATCATTATCACCTACATGAACACGACGTATCTTCCATGTGGACACAGGTTCAGAGGATGATTCAGAACCAACTTGCAGCAGACACTCAGTGTCACAACTACCCCACCTAACACCTAAAACCTGGGGACCATTCTTGCTGCAACCTGGGCTCCCAGGCTTGATCCCACTGCTGCCTGCACAGGAAGCTTACTTCACGGCAGAACAAAAAATAATCACCCTTTTTATTTGTTTGTTTTCAGGTCTTAAATTGGGGAAGACAAAACCATGGTGCCTCCCTCCTAGAACTGCTGCCTTGTCTGTTAAACCACCAGAAAATGGTTTCTCATCTCATATAGATGCTATTATCTTGAATTTCCCAGCTGTCATCTGACAGATATGAGCACTGGGAGAGAAAAATAAAACAAGCACAGTGTATAAATAACCCTAGGGACTACATTTTGCAGACTTTGAGCATCAGTGATGTGCAGTTCTTTGTTTGCTGAGGTGAGCAAGTACACAGGGAGAACGGTACACAACAATTACGTTAAAACACTGCACAGTGCTCCAGCTTTAAATATCTCAGAGGGACAAAACATAAGCCTAAGTTGCTCTGAAATGAAAAGAGATATTTTGAGCTGCTTCTTTAATAGGGAGAGGTGAAGGTTATAAACAAGGCAGCTGGCTGGTGTGAAGAACGGTAGACAATCCGAGAGCGCCTGTGTTGGAAGAACTGTAGATGTCCCTGGGATGTCACTGCAGACCTCAACTAGAGACCCTGCAGAGATGGAACAGAAGCATCGTTCCCAGAATTTCTGATTAAAAAGCTAAGAAAGAAGAAACTAATGAGTTTTATTCCACACAGTATTTCTATTAAAAACCACTGGAATGATGTAGCATAAACAGATGTATAAAAGACAATGCATACTCTCAATGGCTGCTATTGCAGGTGCACAAGGTTTGCTCAGGAGCAAAGTTCTCATCTTGGGGATGTTTTTGGAGAAGCCACATGCTCTACAAAGACAGCTCTTACAAAAACACCTCTGCTTGCATAACGTGTAAAGCCCACAGCAGTATCAGGCCTCTGATGTATGTCTCTTCTCTTTGAGACAGACAACCCAACACTTTATAAAAACATATCTCTACATCTGGTTATTTTTTTGAAAGAGAAATGTCTATCAGCGACAGCAACTAATTTCTCACCAGCATCCTATATTCTTTATAAATTCTTCAAATGACTTAGCAGATGTCCTCCCCCCCCAACTTTGCTGTCTTTGCTCCCCACTAATCCCAAAGATCTCAGTTCATTCTGCCACAGACCCTTTTCCCCACCACCCAGCCCTAAGTGTGAGGTGGAGCTAAGCTGCTTCTTTCTTTATTCCCCTCTACATTCAACATCTTTTTCCAAATAGAGAATTTCAAAAATTTAACAAAACGAGAGACTTGCTTCCTGTTGAAATGCTGGTATTACAGCAGTAAATAATATATATAAGGTAATGAAAAACAATAGCTGGGTCTCTTAAAAAGCTTGGAGAGGTGGACCAGTTCCAAGCACGGAGCTTTCCTTACATAAGGAGAGAACCTTGCCCTTCAGCATCCCAGTGAGATCCGGAAAACCCGCTGTAACTACAGCTTGCCTCCAGCCCTTCATTTCCAGCAGTTCTTGACCTCAAGTCTCACTGATCCCTGCTGCAGCTCTGCTCAAAATTAATGAGCTATATTAACAATCAGAAGAAAGGCAGAAACCTGTTTATTCAAATAACGTAAAAATTTATACTCCATTAAGCCTATTCTAATCCCCATGTGGAAAACATGAAATATTCTGCACCAAACAAAATCCTTGGTGGCAGGCAGGGGGGGCACATGTTTAATGACTTAAAAGGACAGACCAATAGTTTTACAACAAATTGAGGCAGCAAGGACCACAGAGCATTCAGATCTATTTAAAGATCAGCTTGGGAGTTTTTACAACTACAAACAGAAATAGGATTTCGCTGTAAGCAATGCTATAAATGTAAAGCCACAGCAGACAGGGTGACATCTTTGCAGCATCAGAGTATGGGGAATAAACTCCAGAAATAACCTTTAGTTCTAAAAGAAAATTTACAAGTTGTTGGAAAAACTAATCAAGATCCACAAACACCCAAAGGTTTGAGGTCTTCCCATCTGCTATTTAACAAAACCACCGCTTTACCTACTTTAAGGTTAAAAAAGTATACTTTCTAAATAGAGTGGGAATTACGTTTCCTTGACAATCACCTGCAAAATACCACAGGTTGAAGAATCTGTCTGAACTCTGTTCTCATGACATCTACACACTGCCAGAAGAAGTGGCACTTAGCCGAGACAATTGAGTGCAAAGTTTCATGGACTGTTTAGTTCTAAAAACAAAAAGGGGGGTTTTTAAAGCTTTCTGGAGCACCCAGCTTGTTTGCTGCCCTACAGGTTTCCCTGCAAAGCCTGACTTCTGATGGTCAGCCCCTTAGCCCAGTCCTGCAAACCTTCATCCCCTCCAGGGTGCCCTGCAGCATCACAGCATCACACTGCTAGTGCTAAAAGGAAACTAAATGTCCTTGCCAATGAATTAAATAAGTGTTTAATTAAAAAAACAAAACAAAACAAAAAACACAACACAAATACTTGTGTCTCCCAACAGTGGCAGCACCTTGTAGACAGAGGTCCAACACCACAATCTGGTCTGCCGCCCACGCCAACCTTGCATCATGACATGTTCTGCTCAAAAACCCCAGAATCAGCCCCAATGCTTGGGTCAGGTAATTCAATGCTGGTCCAGCAGCAAGTGATTCATAGCCTCAGAGCTGGCACACAAACTGCTGACCAAGCAGGCCATTTCAGAAGGCACGCCCTGAATAACAATGCATTGCAGCGTTCAGCCATCCCTCCTTTGCCAGCCTCCCTGCTCACTTGAAGGTTTCTCTCCTCCCTCTTATTGCAGACAACATCTGAACCAGATGAAAACGCTTCCTTTAGCCACAAGTCAGACAGCTCAGCAACAACTAAAAGCCATAAGCTGGAACTCCAGACACACAAGATACAATTTTCTAAGTGCCATGTGTCCTGCCACTGGTTTTACTCACACTCTAAAAACCACAGTAAGAAAACATTAAGGGGATAATGAGAAACCATAAAGGCAAAGACATTCAGAGAATAAGGTGTATTTCCTCAAGTATCCTGGCACAAATGGGTGCCAGGAAATCTGTCAAATAGCACCCCTCGGTGACTGGGTAATGAGGGACATGATATGGCAAAATCTGTTTCAGCTTTCACCATGATTTTTCTTTCTTCCCCTCTCTCTCTTACTTGGTTTTTAGTGTTTTAAATGTGATTTTAATGCAATGTGTGTTGCATGAATAAAACAGTGCGATGGAGTCACGAACTGAAATCTTTCCTAATTGTCAGTAGATTCAGAAAGAAAAACTCCTCAGTTGTTTGTAATGTGCAGAGTTCATATACATCTGCTAGTCTCTACAGGAAGACATCGTATTGATGCTGTGAGTTTGACAGACAGCTCCTCTTGTCATCGTAGAGATCTGACCTTGGTATCTGAGACTCCCCTGCATTCTTCACTTCAGGAAATAAACCGCTCCCTTCCACATTAGGAATTGATTCCTCCAACTGCCACATACTCCAACAAGGAGCAGAGCCTTTCCTCATTCCCACTACAGGCTCTGAGAGCTGCAGAGCTCAGCCTAGGCCAGGCACAGGTCCCAGCAAGCTGCGCCGTGCACATCCCCACCCCAGCAGACAGCCAAGGACACAAGCAAACAGCCTTCAGTAAGATGTCCAGCTGCAGCCCAGGATTTCTTGAACATTAGCAAAGGAAGGAGTGCAGCAATGAAAGAGGGGAGGGGGGCCGGAATGATGTTTCTGTCCTACAACCTCTAATTTTCAAAGATTTCATGCAAAGCAGGCCATGGCAGGACAGCAGTGCTATCAGGTTCATACCCAGGGCATGTACAACTAGGGGTCAGGACCTCCACTGCAACCCTAACCCCGTGGCTCTCACAGCCACTGCACTGCAAGAAACATCACCCTCTACCAGTCCACAAATGGGTTTATCAGGCATTTTCCTCGATGATGAGAGGAGAGAGAAGTCCCAAAGGGTACAAGATGTGACCAGCTAGCTGGGAGAGATGATAAGTCAGGAATCTGTCCTCATGGAGGAATAGCTGAAGGCGCTGGTGACTGCAAACCATAACATGGTGCCACCCAGGGAAAGTCTCTCTAGTGCTAGACGAGGGCATTTTGCTGTAGAAAGTAATCCAGCCACAGAACAGCTTGCTAAGACCCGCCCTTGGTATTTCTGATTCACACCCTACCGCGTTGCGCAGAAATGCCTTTGCTAGCCACAGCCTCTTCCCTCCTCCAATTTTTTTTTCCCAGCCAAGAATTGGGACAAAAGCCAGAAGGCTTTCAACTTTGTGCACCTCACAGTTAGTCACTTCTCATGAACAAACCCCATCCTCACTTGGTCTGTTTCTGTATGGTGTGTAGCTTCACCCCCACACTCCGGTGCGAGTCTGTTAGCCACTCGGCTTGCTCCATCCTAACTGCTGCCACTCATTAGAGGTCATTAGCAAAACGCCTACACCACAGAAGCTTTCACTCAAGCTCAGATAAGCTGCGTTCATAAGAAGCAAGGGTGTTGTTATAACACCTACCAACCTGTGGTGTATTTTTGGAAGGAGAACCTATATTGAAGCCACCCTCTGCCATGGGAGCAGAGCCCAGAAGTTCACATACAGCATCTTCTCCAGCACCCACTGTCCAGCCAAGCGCTGGGTCCACCTCAGGGAAAATCCACAACTGACATTTAGGATGATGTAATATCTCTAAGTGGAGGCAAAGGAATACCAGCAGTGAAACTTATTTAAACTTTATGTTAAGTTACACTCAGAAGCTTTGAAGAAAATAAGGGCCTTGTTATGCTAAAGGGTTGTGATAGAAAAGACAGTTTTATCCTTCTGTACCAAGGGGCTGGGTATGAGGTATATACCATCAAAACCGGCAGAAATATGTAAAGTGTTCCTTACATTTGCATTTTTCTCAGTACACCTTTCAGCCACTGTGAATTTCACAACCTGAGCTCACTGCATGGAGACCCTTCTAAAACATGCTGAGAAAACCCGACACATGCCATCAGTGGCCCAGTCACAAGGGCTTTAACAATCTAAAGGTGGTATCACGCAAGCAGGGACGAATGAATGTCAGAAGACCAAAACAATACAGCCAATAACTTCTAGTAGATTTCTGTCAAGAGCTACAGATAAGAGAACTTCAAACCTGAAAATCAGGAGTGTAGGGGCATATTTAGATTTTCCCAGAAGTTCATTAACCTCTCCCAAAATGCCTCAAATGTTTCAGTTTCAATTCACTTTGAATTTTGGGCCAGAGGTGCAGAGTTTTGCCTTTTTCTCCAAAGATGGTTTCAGAGACTTACTTATACTGTTCCTTAGGAGAAAAAGAGTTTGAGATGTGTTGCCGAGCCTCTCTGCATAACATGTGCGAATCTTAAATGCTATAGGCTATGTATAACCGCGGTTCTGCATCTGCATTTACAACAGGACTTAATTATGTCTACATCTCAACCTTTGCTGTAACAATTCTTTCTTCTTTGAAGACCTGAATTAAGAATCCACAAGTCACTTAAGCATTTTTAGAAGCTTTTAAGGATCAACAGCACATCTCAGGTTTGGCTCATCACACTTGGCTGGGACAACAGGGGTAGGCACCAACATCCAGAACTACGTGTACCAGCAAAGCTAGGTCTTCCAAAGAGAAGTAACTTTATACAGCCCATGAAAATACTTATTCCACAGCTTCAGCACTCTTTGCTGCAATCTTTATCTTCTTCCAGGAGAAGAGTCTGGACACAAAGGACCAAAACAGAAGTGCTGAAGAAGCAGTATGTCCCAAGGGATTTACTGAGGTGGTGGAGAAACCCTGTGCTCTGCAGCCACACCAGGCAACCTCAGCACCAGGCAAACCAGCCACTTAAAAAGGCCAAGGAATGCATATCCTCACAGACAGCTGAATTTTGTAAATCACACAAATATTAAAGGTCACCTTTATAGATTTCTGTTGTGCTTTAGCATATGAACAGAAAAATGTCCTTGCCAGAACACTGGCTCTGTTTTTTTGCATGGTGAAGTACCGTTCCTTGCACACTAACATCACTCTCTCAGACACTTGGCTGCTCCCAAAAGCTTCTGAAATTATTCGCTCTGGCTTTCATTTTTGCTTGGTGAAGTGCAATCTAGAAAGTCCTTCCTACTTAACTTCTCCTACCTGTGCATCTTAATGCAAAGAGACTGCCCAGGTAGCAGAGGCTGGGGATGGAGCAGGTTTCTAGAGCACAGTAAGATTCCATGGTGTCATGCAAACTATTACACAACTTAAATACAGATTTCCTGTGCTTTCTTAGGAAAGGTAGCTTTTGCTGAGACACAAGTGACAACGGTTCCCTTGGCTTTAGTTACACCCTGGCAGCAGCCAGGCAGTTAAAAACAGACCCATTAGCCACTCATTTGTCAGGCCCGCAGCGCCTGGTCTCAGGGTGTTAGCAGAGCACGGTATTTATTTTTTACAGAACTTTGATAAACAGCAGCAGGCAGCAAAGGCCAGTTGATTTATATTTCTTCCAGTATATATTCTTAAGAATGGCAGTCACCATTATGGAAGCTATCAAAAAGCTAGCTTTGACCTTAAATAAGTGTGCTCCTACGTCAGGCAGCTCCAGGAAGGGGAATTTATGAGGCAGATGTTAAATTCGGGGAAGGAAGAAAAGCTGGGTTACTCTTGCTAGAGATGCAGTCTAAGTTCACAGCACAGGATGCAGCCACCGATATTCAGCCACTTGGTTTGATTCTTTGTGCCCCTTTAGGATAATAACTTACCCACCCTTAATGTTTGGATCAGACCAGGTTCTGTTCTGTTCACTATCTCAACCACCTGAAGAAGAGCACGCAAGTGCACAGGGCTCAGGCTGCTAGGTGTAGAGGAGGCACCTGAGTCATATGTGTATGCATTAACTTCATGTAAAGAGCAGAGGGCAATCCAATTAATTCTCTGATTTTATAAACAAGAGAAAGTGCTGGAGAAGCAGTTCTTACAGTGCAGTTTGGCTACCTTTTGCACATGCTTTCCTCACTAAAAATTTTGCATAATAACAGAAAATCTTTAATATCTCCTTTCATACCTCAGAGGACAGAGGCATTCACTACTAATTTACTTTGTCCAAGTACGCTATTCCTTTACAAAAATGGAATTCCAGCCACAGCATAATGGGTTGGTCATCGTATTTACATCTCTTCCTGCCTTAATAGTGCTTTGCAGAAAATGCTTATTTATATTTATGAAGCCATCTGAAAATTATATTGCTTAAATTTCTTTTATATATTAATTTGGAAAAAAAATTCAATAAATCACTTGGCCCTCCCTTCAGCACAATTGCAATTTTTATCATTTATTAAATAGATTTAAGTTCATTTACAAGGAAAGTGGTGTTAAGACCCATTTATCATTTTCTTTGTACGAAAATACCAAATCAATGCAAACTAATTGCAAAAGTAAAAAAGAAAAGCAAAAAGAAAACAAAAGAGAACTGACACTTTTTTTTTCCCCATTAAAAAGANAAAAAAAAAAAAAAAAGATACTTTTCTACGCAGCCCAGCCAAGCTGGAACTGCTGTGTAACCTAAACACACCATTCCAAAGACTTTTTTAATTGTGGGACACACGTCATACTCTCAGCTTACCATGCCACCTACTGCTTTGCCCAAAGAAATACTAGATTATTGCTATTTTTCTCAGCAATTTCTCAGCAATTGCTCCTCACTGCTACTCAGCACACTGCAGTTGTGTTGCACTCCTCGTGCCTGGCCGTATCCCCTTGGGGGCTGGCTGGGCTTCCAGCCACTGGGGTCTGCAGCCCCACTCCTGCAGGTGAGGCAGGCTATCTTGTGTCCTCCCTAACATCTGGCTTATCCAGAAATTAGGAGCATTTTCCCTGCAGAAAGTTGTTTTGAGATATTAATCCTAAAAAGGACTCCTTTGGGCCAAAAGCAATCAGGGGAAAAGCAGTATTTTCCTTCATTTTGTGTGGAGCCAGTAGAAACATTTGGATTTTGAAAAATAAGAAAATGGCAAAGACAGAAGTAGCATCAGTTGCAGGAGGAAGAATGAAAGGGGGAAAGGGCAATGTTTTTCAAGCATTCCCCTCCTAGTTTGATTAACTTAAAAGCAATTTGAAATACAAGTCAGCTCTAGACCGAGCACAGGCCCAACAGCTCCTCCTTCATGTTGCTTCCCCCATCAGCAAAGGGGAATCTGCTGCTGCTTCCCTGCCCCTTGCCAGCTACCCTGCCACTTTTTCTTGTCTGCTCGCACCGCTTCTGCTGCCTCCCCTCCCGTCTTTGTCTCTTCCTGAAGCATCCTGGAATCCAGCCCAGCTTGTTCAAGTTCCCAACACATCTTGAATTTTAATTCATTTTAAGTCATCTGTCTCTTTTTTAAACCCAGTCACAAGGAGAACGACCCAATTTATTATTAATATAAGCCCCAAAACATCTGTCGAGAAATCTTGGTCTGTCTGCTCCCAGCCCATCACAGCATGTCCAGCTCGGTGGCAATACTGACTTGAGGGGGTGCAGGTAAGTAAATTGGGAGCACGAAACTCACTGCACAGTAATAGCCCATGTTGGAAAGAGGCTACAAGTATTGCATACATCAATGGTCAAATCAATGACCCAGCAGACAGATCCATTTGGCCTGCAGGTCAATGAAATACTACGCAGCCTCCTGGCTGCTCACCCCTGGTGTACATCCCACTCCATCAGCCACAAAAGAAATTAGTGACAGCTGGTAAAGAGCAGGACTGAATAGCAGTACTCCCAAAACCTCGAGTGGGAATGTTCCTTGTGTGTCATCATGGAATGACCTTATCTGCTGGAAACCCACCTGCTCCTTTGATTTTGGTGGGCTTTACTTCTGAGTTACCCTAACATGACATTGTCACCAATGACCATGAAGAAGGATGTTAAATCTCTCTGGCTGCAGTATCAACACCCGACTAGCCCATGACTAGTGTCTGGCCTCCAGCAGGACATCATGCCCCTGATCATAAACTCTTGTGACCACCAAGAATTTTTTAGGGCAGTTGCCAGAGTATTCCAATGGGATTGAAAATGAACAGAGGCTTTGCTGAACACTGTATAAACTGTATAAACTTTCTGCCAAGTAATAATTAAGTTGCTTTTACTCTTTCATACAACTGCTTTCATCTCTTCCCTGAAACTCCTCTTTCACAGCCTGTGCACTTCGCAGTGATGCTTGTATTCTATTTTCCAGCGCTCCTATTAGGGGCTTTTCTCCATCCCCCTGACAACCTGCCAAGCTAATAAGAATGAAGAAAGTGTGAAAGTGAGTAAGTGTAAAAGCGTGTGACAGGTTTCTCCTTTGCTCTCCTCATGCTCACCAAGCACAAATTCCTGAGATAAGAAGATACAAATCCCATCTAATTTAACTGCCCTCAGGACTTGGTAATTAGCACCAGTTCCAGCAGGCAGCACCCTTGAGCCCCTCAGCATTGCTGGGACCAGAGAGGTGGGCACCATGCTGGAGCCGGCCAGGCTGCAAAGGGACCAGTGCTCAGTGACTCCCATGCCTTGCAGATACCCGGCACAGACCTATGCAGTGATCAGGCCCAGCATTCTACTGCTTTAAAAGGACAGGAAATGCCTCTAACACCCTCTCAGCCTGGTGTTGTCAGCTAGAGCACACAGGGCTGCTTTCCTCACCGAGACCTCACTGTCAGCAAACCCCTCCTGGACGGAAACACGTGTTCAGTAGGATTTCAAAGGCTGCTGGCTGGCAACCACCTATCTCACCTTGCAGGAAACTTCATTAGGCTAGAGGTGGAAATGGGAGCTGTAGTCTACTCCACTGCTTCCCTGCCTCTGCTTTCTTGGGGTAAGTAGTGAGACATGTCTGCCCTGGGTGGGCAGCCAAGCACCCAGGGCAGTGTAAAAGCACAGCATTCAAGAGAAAAAAATGACAACAAAAGGTGTAATACCAGCACCGCCTGTTCTCAGAGCACATTAATGTCTTATCTGGACTCTAATGCTGCCTGGCTGGTGAGTTTTCCTGACAGCTGATGTCACATTTCATTCTAAGTGGCATTTAAGTTGGTTGCAATGAAACCTCTTTACCATACATTTCATAAAGAACAAGGCAATCAGAATTCATTTTTGTTAATGTGGAAGTATGTTCCCCGACCCCTGCTTTAAACCACAATGATCAATGGGGTGGTGATGGCTACACCCCACCTACACTGGACTTTGGGGGACAGATGGCAACGTCATAGCCAAAGGCTGTCTGGAATGGTGACCCAGATATCTCAATGGTGTACAAATATGACTATAGGTCAATCATCTTACTATGTAATTAGTGGCCAGCACAGGGCCAATTAGCACTCCTGAACAGCAGCAGGCTGCACTCCGAGATCTCCCTGTGAGTAAAGACACCTCTCAAGGTTACTCCTCCAGATTCAAAGATTCCTAACTGCAACAGATCCTCAGTAAGTGATTAACAGCATGCTACGCTTTGAAATCTTAGCTAAGTGATATAAAGGACTGATTGCACATATATAATCCTTTAGACATGAACTGTTGACCAAGTCTGGAATTGGATCCAGCCACATCTTGACTCCTCCCCAAGGAGTTCAGAAAGCAAGGGGTCCTCTCTGAATCTCGATTCAACAGGAGGATCTCTCTGACAGTTCTTTCTGACCTTGTCACAGCATCACAGAATGATACAGGGTTGGAAGGGACATCTGGAGATCATCTAAGTCCAACCCCCCTGCCAAAAGACATCCACCTAGAGCAGGCTGCACAGGAACATGTCCTCCATGGAGTAAATAACCAACTGTACCTTGCCACCAGATCTTATTAAACCACTGATGCCTTTACTATGAAACTTTGTTAAATTGTTGTTTTACATCAATAAATACATTGTTACTTCTGTTTTAGGTGTGAGGTGCATCACTCCACCCACAAGAGTCAATGAATGGAAAAATTACAACAAAACCCAAAGGGGCAGAGGAAAGTAGGAATTTTTGGTGAAGATGACGATAGTTCACAATCGCTTTCCATTAAAAAAATAAATATCTGAATAATCAAAATTAAAGAAACACTTCCAAATAAACACACATGGAAGTAGGAGAGTACAATGAAGGCTTGCCTGTGGCTGCTCCGTAACTGCCTTCATTAGTAGGGATCTGCCTGCCTCCTGCCTGGTTTGTGTGCTGCCCGTCACGTCTCATTTGTAAAGAATATGCAGTGAACACAAAGTTGTAAGGAGATAAGCCATAAAAGCAGTTTACATCACCAATATAAATATTATTTTAATGCATTAGGCTTTTCATTCTTGTCCTAATTTGTTGATTAATCATCTTAATTGGTGAGAAGACAATTGGTCAATCGTTTTCCATTTTACTGCAACCCAGCAATCTTTCTCTGTTGCAACGTTCTGTTATCAACACAGAAAACAGAACTGCTTCGAGTGCTAGTCATAGAACCACATTTCATATGTCCTTCCATGGGAATGCATTTGTAGGGACACTAAAAACTAGTGGATTATTTGCTGTATTTCTTTGATCTATAAATAGGACTCCTCTGTAGGGGATGTCTTTATTGCATGTCGAGCAATTTGAATGTGCTTACTCTAAAGCACATACAATTTTCATCTCATTTTGAAGTTCTGCTTGCAAGAAGTAACTGTGCCAGAGGGAAAGGCACAAAAAACCATGAGGACCAAGTGACCCAGGGGTTTGGTAACAGGACACAGATTTCATTTTATTTACAGCTGTGACTAAAACTTACTTCCCTTGAGGTTTTTCTGGTGGCCTGGGGGACATGAGTTGACAGTGGAAAAACAGCTACTGGAAGTTGTTCAGCCCAAAGCTAACAGAAGATGGGGTCAGGAGGCCAGTGTCAGGAGACCCCTAACTTGCTTTCTTCTGCCACTCCTCAAGAGGTCAGTTCCTGGGGCTGGGGCCATCGTGGGCACAATGCAAGTGCAAAGAGGCAGAGACAGCAAAACATTTCTGCATCATGTCATTCACTGTGGTTCCTGCTGCCTTCATTAAGCACCTGAGCTGGAGACTCCTATGATCTCATTCACACCTTTTCTTTATGAAAGAAACCTTGTGTCACCAGCACATATTATTTTTTTCCAGATTTGCAGGTCCTATTCATAACTTGTAATTTCTATCCCTGGAAATTTCATTTGTTTCGACATTTTGGTTTAATAAACTCCCCCCAAGGTTATTATTCTGAAAATAATAAAAAAATGGCAGGCATGCACAGTAGAACACATCACATCAAACTCCCTGTCACTTTTACCACCAACCCTACTCAACACAATAAAGGCAAACATATGCCAGCTTTTAAGATAATACTATGACCGTAAGTCACCATTTAGTTTTGCTACAAAAACGCAAAGAAAAACCTGTATAGCATTCAAAAGGACAAGGGACTGGCTGGCTACATGTACTGAGTGGGTATTTATAGTTGCAGCGTCAGGAATGCAAATTGAAATGAATCAATGCCAGCAGAGATGCCTAAAAGACATAAGTGAGAATTACAGCAATTAAGAATGTTGTCTCGAAGGAAATTAGAACACTCCATTAATTACAATGCCTTAAAGGAAAATGAACCAAAATGAGAAAGAAAGAAATTAAAATACCGGGAAATTAGCAGAAAACCAGGGGGATAGAAAAGATAATGGGCACGGTGTGTATTTCCTCCCTCTCCCCCCTTTTTATTAATTACAAAGAAATAAAAAAGAAACGGCGACAGGGACTGAACCACCACGAACGAGGGAGCTGATACATTCTGACACGGGATCAATGACCCGCACACTCAAGGCTTTGCTGATGTAAGTCAAATTTGTCTTTAAATTCTGTAGAAACTGGTTCCATGGAAAAAGTACAAAACCAAAAGTGCCAGGCTAATAGGTTCAACAAAAGCTGTGCTTACGATACAACATAACCTGAGCTCCAAATGGTTGTGAAGAGAAAAACATACCTTTAGACCCTCCAGACAGGTGAGGTTTGCTGTGGTAGGACCATGTACCCATCAGCAGACGGCAGTTCTCTTGCTTCACATGCTGTGGTGGGGGATAACGTGACTGGTTTAGTCCACGGGCAGAACATTCTCTGCCTGCCTGCCTGGTTGTTGCAAACCCTGCTGAGCCCTATGAACTCCCAGACTTGCTCTACCTGTGTTCAGTGGCCCTATGCAACTCAAACTCAACTTACTTTTGATATACCACAGACCTGACACATTAAAAATACTTGATGGACAGCCTGAATGTAAACATGATAGAAACAGTCTCAATGCAGTTTGCAGGGTAGAAGGTCAAACACCAGTGGCCTGTTTCAGAGTCAATATAGTATCTTGGATAAAAAGTATTGCACTCTATTGCTCGTGTACTTTCAATTCTTTTTTGGGTGAATACAACTTCAGCAAGTCAGTAGCAACAAGTTACAGCTGTACCATAAACAGCGAGCACTGGCGGCTGTTAGAGGAGTGGTGTCACAGCCGCCCTTCACCGAGCACACTTATAAAAACCAGTTAACCTTCCCATTAAACAGCAGCCTCAGACAAAAATACCCAGGTTTCTATTAGCAGGTCTTCCTAGAAATTTTGCCTGTTTGTGTAAAAGAGGCAAAAATGACCAAAGTGCAAGTGAGACAGACAGTCCCAGAGAACCTGTGCCTTGAACAGGCGCTGGCACATTGCACAGAGACCAGCATCAACCCCTGCAGCGCTGAGTACGAAGAGACCATGGGGATGCTTGAAATATAACCTTGCATCACAGCTACCTAGGTGAAAACAAAACTTGTGTGCCCAATTCCTTCTCCAAGCTGTGAACCATAACTTTTCACAGACACATACTCTTATAACCTCTTCCTCCCCTTAACCAGGAGCAGCTCTAAGATTCCTCAATTCAGCTTCCCATCCCTGCAGAGGGGCCATGGTGAGGTACTGCCTGGGTTCCTCCTTGGTGTGACAGCAGTGAGTTTGCTTGAGAGACAGCCAAGTGTTGCTGAGCAGCACAAGGGACAACAGCAGATGGGAACAGTCTGCTAGAAAAAGTCCTTCCTCGCGGATCTGAAATGGCTGGAGAACTCAACGTGTCAGGTTTATACTGAGGTATTTTTTATTATGTCTAAAACTAAAATTTAAAAGCATTTTGTCAAAACAAATTGACTTATGAGGATGTGACTGAACATCAAGTACCACTCACAGTCCTTGTCTCTCTAATGACCTCATCTCACAGCAAGCCTGTGGACAACTCTCCCCTTCATGAGAAATACATGTAAGAGTGTATTTATGTGCCCCAGACACAACCTCCAGGGAAGACACTGAGAACACAAACCCCAATGACACAATGGAATGGAAAGACACAAATAGCTGGCCAAGCATGATCACTGATGTTTCTTGCTGATGGCATCAGGCCACTATGCTGGTTTTCAGGTTCACAAAACACATTTATGCAGCTGCTAAACCAAACCCGTCCTTGGCTATGGAGGGGTGTTTCTGCCTTTCTGAATTCCAGTGCTTTGCCTTTCCTCCTTTGGGCTCAGCCAGACGAATCCCAACGATCTGGCTGGAGCCGACTACCGGCTGACTGGGCTTTAGCAGGAAGAGGTTTGGCTGTGGAGAAACTCATGACAAAAGGCAAGGAACCATCCCTCTGCCACATTCCCAGTTTGGATAAATCGATGTGGCCACATGCATTTCACCGAGGAGCTGGGCCTGTATATTTTCTATCTACTTTCTGTTTGTACTCTAAAATGGGCTTCCAAATCATTGGATTTTGGTGACAGTTGAGGCATTAAATTCTTTCTTTAAGTGCAAATTCTGCATTCCTTCATCTGTTAGTTAAGTATATTTAGTACCAATTGAACAGCCCGTGCTGACTAGAGGAATCATTTGCATCCGAGTCACAGAATGGGAACGTAAGGACCTCCAGTGCTGTTGTTGAAACCGGTGCTACTGATGCTGCCAATTCAACTCCTGTTGCTGATACTAATCAGCATCTCTTTAAAATGATTACAGCATTCAGATAGGGCCATAAAACTACCAGGTGGGCTGTATTTCGTACTGCTTCACAGTTTTTATACAGCCTTCCCTGTGGGAATGAATTTATTGGTCCCATCAATCCCCCTTACAGTCTTTAGCCTGGGAAGGAGATGTCAGGGAGTTTTAATGTCTCATATATTTTCTGAATTACACGATCGTTATAACCAGCTTGGCACAAAATACTGTTTTCATCAAACTCGGTATTTAAGGCAAAAATAGGATTTGTTAACTTAGCTGCAGATTAATGTAAATATATATATGCTTGTACGAAAGAAGATTTTTATTGTTTATTTAAAGGCTTTCTAAACTGCATTTGCACAAAAACTTCATTCAAAACCACACAACTTTTACTGGGCCAGGCTGCTCCCTAGCAAAAGCTGGCACAGCGAATTCAAGTCTGTAAATCTGAACTGCTGAATCCAGCTCCACTGCGTGGCAGGGGACTTGATGAAAGATTAATTTCTTTTTTGAAGGAGAACTTGTATGACCTAAGGGGCATCTCAGGAGTACAAGACAGTTTCCTGGGTTTGAGTAACTTCAATTTTGCTTGTTTGTTTTAGAGCAGATGTAAATTTTGGCTGAAGACAAAGGCAGTTTGACCGTTCCTAGTAATTTTAAGCACAGTAGTCAAGTCTCTTATAACTGATTTTTGGTATAAATACTGAGACTGTTTCTTTACAGTACTTTCAGACCAATTCATCTTTATTCTCACAGTGCTCTCAAGGAAGGGGCAAGTTAGATCTCCCTATAAATTTCCTATTCTGGAAGGGAATGGTGTGCCTCCAGTGCAGGGAGCCTGGTGATGCTGAAGCCACCTGGCGTGGTGCTGGACCACAGTGATGATGAAGCTGCAGGTGCCCAAGGTCCAGCCTGGCTCCCTGCCCCTACCTGTTTATCTTGGGCTGAGCTTGCTCTCATGTCTGATCCTGCAGGTCTGCCTTAAACAGCTCCGTCAAGGTCTTGCCCAATAAACCCGACTGCTGCTGTGGTTTATAGCATCGCTCAATCACAAGGAAGGAGAAGGGGCCTTCCTTTCTCCCCATCGGGACTCGTTATGTGTTTTATGAGACAGGGAAGGGAGAAAAGTCAAATCCAGATTTACAACATCCCACTTTGTTACTTGCAACACATATCGAACACACTGACAGGTTTAGAAGTCCTGATATTTGCTTCTGCTTTTTAACTTGATTTAATTTGTATACCTTGCTGTGAGTCTTGGGTGTGCACCAAGGAAGAGTTGATTATGAACTTCAGGACTGACTCCTTCAAAGCTGACATACACACATTTGGGGGTTTTATATATAGACATATATAAAATAAACATAAAATAAAAAGTATGTAAGGACACACTTTTACCTAGCTTTCCAATGCCTTGTTATAGTACCATCAGAAAGACTAAAATGTCTCCAGTACCCCTTAACACAGCACTTGGGACTTAGAGGACTGCAAAGGGTCTGTTATCACCAAGGCTGTCATGGTGTTCACTCATTCTTCTGAAGCTACATCTGGACATGAGCAAGGGAGATGCCTGTCGCTCCACAGTTTTTTTTCTCTTCCATATACAGCAGCAACTTAGAGTCCTACACCAAGGTTACTTCTGAGTGAGTATTCGAGCAGCCAAGGTCTGCAGCCAGTTCCCAAGCCCAACCTGGTTCCCCCAACTACACAAGACCTGGCCATCTAAGATAGGATATTGCCAGCAAAGTATTCCCCAAGAAACTTGGTATGTAAATGTTATCAGTGAAGAGCAGCAGTAGGCACATACAAAACCACACCTGATGCTCATTGAGAAAAAAAACCCAAACCTAACAAACATCTCAATCTCTACTATCAGTACAGAATAAACCCCAGGTAGACCACCTAATCCACCTCCAGCACTTGGTGTGAATGACTGTCCAGAGACAATAGCTCACCCTTTAAATAGCAGGGCAATAGAACTTGCTGAAAGCAAGATTATTAACCGCAGAAGTTTTCTACCCTCTCTGTGTGAGGCAGGGGGAAAAATACAGCAAGTACTCTTCACTGTAGCCATGAGATGAGGTTTTATCTATGTGGGGAGGGACCTCCAGAGGGTCATGCTGACACTGCCAATGAGGCAGTGATGTACCTGCTCGAGTGCCATCTCAACCCCAGCACAGACTACTCAGGCTGGATGTGACACTGAAGTTGTTCCCGAGTGTAGGACCCTGCCTATAAAACAGCAAAAGTAGGTCCTTCTGCTGGAGTTTATTCACCAGAGTTAGACATAAAAGAGGATAGAAAAATAGACCAAATAATTCAGCAGAGAAATTCCAGACCAAGCCATTGCCAGTTCCCTGATGCAGACTTTGGGGAACTTAAGTACTTTTGGAAAGTTCATGAGTCTGGCTGTGGTTCTCTAACCATTAACTGTGAGTTTAAATCGTTCATTTTCTTTAATTAAGGAGGGAAGAACGACTTCCTCTTTCAACAATGTATTTCCCCAGTGCTGCTTTGGCCTTTCAGCATCATGATGTAAAAGACAGAAACTCAGTTAAAAGAACAGAAAGGCAGATTTTTCTGTGTTCCCATTTTACTTTTCTAAAGTTCAATGAATTAACACCATTCTCATTAATTTATTCTGAAATTTAGCAATAGATTTAATGCAAACTATGAATTCAGCTCTAGGAACTGTTAGGAAACTTTACCAAAGAATACCTGCCCTTTCGAAGCACGAAGAAGAAATAAAACAAACGCTAGCCTATTTTCTGTAAAACATTGTTATTGACACCATAATGACTATGTTGTATTGATACCCGATATAGACTTTCACACAGATTCATCCAGAAGAGGTTCAAATATCACTATAAAGATTTTCATAGGAATTACTGCTTCTCCTCCTTTATACTTTCTCCATCCTCTTCAGTATCCCTCAGCCCCCAACCAAAGGCCAATTGCTGTCTCCCAACAATGACAACTCTCCGGTTACTTCCAGCTGCTCCATCCCTGTGTTCCCACTCCCCTGCCATGGCACCCCGGTCTCCTTCACGCCTCCGCCCCCGGGTCCTACATCCACACTTACTTTTTGCAAGACCTCCCAGTGGCTTTGTGCTAACCTTCCGCTTTCCTGCTTACATCATTTGCCTCTGATCTGGCCCTGCAGTCACAGCACCCAAGCTGATGGTCAACAAACACACACAAATACACTAGTACAGACCTAGTTTTTCTTTAACCAGACCCGTGAGTGCTTAAGGAGAGTCTTGGGCTGGTCCCACACTCTTAAGTCAAACAACATTCAAAGATATCTGAAAAATTCTGCCTTAGACTGCAGGCACCTCATCTTTGCTACAGCTCAAAATTCAGGCATGAAATTCTCCCCTGAACTCTGGCTGTCACATTAGCAGCATCACATAATGAATGACATGAACCAGGAAGAAAGTGGCATTCGGGGTTTTAACTAGCATCAGTGGTGCAGTGAACCCTGGACATGCTGGTGTAAACAAAGCACAGGCACATGCCAGGCAGGCATCTGAACACACAATAAAGGGATAAAATTCAAAGCGGCCTCATCTTCACTCCAGCAAAATTTCTCTGCTCATAAATTACTGCAAAAAGAGAGAAGGGCACCAATGAAATTCAGGGCATTCCAGCTGCGAGTACCCAGGTCACAGGGTACCATTTTTTCTTACTTATGGCTTAAGAAAAGTTTTTAAAACCCTTTGAATACTTTGGCTTTGAATATTAATTTTGTTCTTGACTTTCTCTAGTCATTTTCTGAGACAATTAGTGTGAGAATTTAGACCAGCCAAGTCTGTATCCATCAACATGTCATGCCTGAAGCAAACTGTGCTTCTATCATTCCTTCCTCCCTCCCTCATAATGCCAAATGATTACGTATTAACATTTTAAATACTTGTTCCATAGAATTTCAGCTAGTTTGCTTTTTCCATGGGTGGAGGTGGGCTGAAGGAAGTTTTCTGTGACCGTCAGAGATCTCTCCATGGCCTCTGCAGGTACCTGACATGCAGCAATCCTGGCTAGTTTGTGTCAGACACCTTGTGATGGTAACAGTCAGCTGAAAAGCAGCTGGCCAAACTAACGAGCCTCTGTTATTGTGGATAACTGTTCTTTGTTTCAGTACAAACAACTATTAATTAATTAACTGCCTACCATTAATTGTCAATTGCTTAATTACAACTTTCCATATTCTGGAGGTTCTACAGGCACAGCTTTCAGGTAAGTCAATTTACCAGTTTTGGAAACTGATTATTTATTCATGCAGTGTGTTCAATACTCACTACATTCATACATCATCCCTCCTGCCAAGCTACTATGCTGCCTTCTATAAATCAAGAACTGATGGGAATAGAGCTGGTCTGGCAGCAAACAGGGCCCAGAGTTCAGGAAATTGGGGTTCTAGCCCCATTTCAGCCACCCTGCACCTGCAGGACTGGAGGCAAAACTGTCACAGGTCCCTGCTCAGGAACAGTGGCTCCAGACCTTGTGGTGGTATGATAATTGAGGCTTTCTGGGCTGGTCTGGTACAAGGGGGATATAAGATGTAGCCAGAATTTCAAGTGGTTTTTGTGTTTTCCTGATGACCCTCATTCTCACTCGCACCCTTTGCTGCTGCATCAGAAGAGGTTGTGTGTCAAAAAGGAAACACATCTTGCTCTTTTCCTGATACTGGTAGAAAAAACTGGCACATGCTCTTAGTAGCAAAGACTGAAGTCCACTGGTTTTAAATCAAAGTCTTAATGTGTTCCTGTTCCCTTTCACTCAGCAATTTCTACACTCATTCCCCTTAGGCAACAGGATCTCTTGAAGCTGGACCAATGTCCTTCCAGGTGAAGCCATCACAATAGCCTAAATGCTAGAACAAAAAGAGTTTTTCCATCATTGCAAAGTCAAGAACTACCTGAGACATTTCTCCTTTCTTTTCTTCCTTTTTTTTTTTTTTCCTTCTTTAAGTCCTAAAAAATTACCCTAATTTTCTTCTCCCAGCTGGTAGCTTTTGATTTTATTGGAAAAGGGAATTTTCAGATCTCCATTCCTCCACTTTCATCTCAGGAGTTTCTCAAGTGTCTGAGGTCTAATGACAGCCCAAATGATTTCACAGAACTGAAAATTCAGAAGGTATTATTTGGTTATCAAATCTGACTGTCCTCCTTCTCCTCCCCTCTGTAAAGTACAAACTATTAGAGACAATATATTTACCCCTCGCCTGAGCTCAGTAACTGGAGGTGACTACACTAGTGCAATTCCTCAGAGATCAATTATCTGTGCACCAGAACAAGAGGGATGTAGAGCAGCACCAGGGCCTCTGCAATGGAAGAGAACTGACTGAGGGATGTTTATCTAGCACAGACCATAGGCAAAGAGCACCCTCAAGGTAGGCGAAACAGCTTTCTTCTGCTGAAAGATCTATTTCTTCATTAGATGGTAGCATTTTGCATTTATCTCAAGTAGTCACAAGATGATTTGGGGCATGTATTATTACTTCAAAGCTGGAAGAAATTATTTTAGCATCGGAAGGGTTTTCTATGAAAAGGAAGAAAGAATGGAGGGATAACAGAAGATCTTGCAAGTGTTAAATGCAAATTGCTAACTTGACACGACGATAAACAGAACTGTCTCTGCACACCTATACTGGCCACGTATCGCAGAGGAGAACACCTGTACACTGCATATGTGCACACTTTCCTCTTCACTTCCTGGCACTCCTCCAGCTAATATTTTTCAGATGCCCCTGTTGACTGTTTTTATTTCCTTTTGATAGCAGATTTTCTGCTAGTAACAATACAGTTAATGGATAGGAAAGATTTTTTTCCTCAGTATTTTGGATAATGTAGCTTTCCATGAATTTTGAAGCCACACTGTTTTATAGATGCACTATCTCAGGCTTTGTTTTATGTCTTTTGAATTCCAGTGCACAGCACCACAGAACATAACTGCAAACAAGCTCTTTACCAAACACACGGAAATCATTACCACAGGAAAATATCAGGAATAATCTTATAACTTTTTAATAAAGATTTACACTTAATCTTTTCAAAGTTGTCTTTGAAGACTTTGACAACTGCCACGGGGACAAAATTGAAGTGTATTAAATATACAAGAAAGTGCTAATGTAACACAAGTTTGAATGACTGAAGTTATAATGTCAGAAAAGTGTCATGAAAAAATGTTAGATTTCAAGAACAAGCAGCAGTCTGTAATACATGTAACAACAAACAACAATGCAGTACAGCTCTACATGCGGTGATACCAATGCCTGATACAGCCTGAGACATTTAAATAAAAATCTATATAATGAAAATTGAATTAGAAAGAATGAAAATGAAACATCCAAGTTCCCTGAAGTGTTGCAAAATCTCCAGAAGCAGCTTCAGTAAATGTCAAACTCTGTTAAGTCTTTTTTTCACCACGCACACTGAAAATTTGTCAGCACTGTTGCTGTCAAGGGTAGCAGTGGGGGGAGAAGGTGATAAAACACTTCACTAAGGGAGGGCATGGATCAAACCAGAGGAACTGGAGATGCCATATTCCTGGTTTGCTCTGGGAGACACACCAGTAATATATGCTAGGCCCCTCTGAATGCACTGAGGTGGACACCTCCTGAGCTTTAGAGCACACAGCTACATAAGGAGTGGAAAAAAATTCTTGGTCTGCTAAGCTAGAGAAGCAACAGGTGGTCTCCAACCACATTTTGAGCAGTTTGAAATAAGCAGCCCACTAGGCACCGTCACCATGTTGAAACCCAGGCTTGGAAGACTTATTCTGAACACCATGAGACAGTGTTTCAAGTATTGCTTGTGTCTGGCTATGGTAGGACTCGGGAGTGAGTGTGGGTGGGACTGAACGTTTATACCACAACAGATTTTCCCACAGCAGACAAGGTTTGCCTGATTCCCACTTCCACATCAGTTCCTCAGCAAGGGAAGTCTCCTGAACTCCTCCTCCCAAAGCACAGCAGTTACCAACTCGCAAACTGAGAAATAACCAGCTCTGTCTCTTCTGCCCTGCCTACCAGACCATGGTGGCAGTGCCCTGTTTCCAAACAAGGCTACCCAGAGAAAGCAAAGATGCTCACAAGCTGTACCGCGCAAATCCTGTGAGTAGGACTTCTGTTCTCCGCTACCGGCAGAACACAAGACTGCAGAACATGTACCCTAAGATCCCTGGGAGACTCTGTACCAGCCGCCAGGCCAACATGCCCAGAATATTCTCCTCCTGCAATCATTTCCTTCCTCTCTCCCTCCCAGGGGCAGGGAAGGTCTGCTCTCAGCAGCTGGAGTTACAGGTTAAACAACATCTGTTTAGCAATGTCATGTGCAGCAAGGACTAAGCGTAGGTGTAGAAGCATTTTAAAATGTTATCTGCTCTTTTTGTCTCTTGCCAAGAAGCTTTGAACGTATTCCCTTGCCCCCAGCTCCTGCTCATCCCTACCTGTTTGCTTGCCACATGCCTTGCTGCTCTGCTCTTCCACAAGAGCACAGAGCTCACAGGCCCTGCCTGCAGTTACCGCAGCTCCTTCCCCTAGGTTACTTACCCCTGCAAACTGGGGAGGTTCCCCAGGCAGAGGGAAGCAGGGTTATCAATGAGACAGAGAAAATGTGTTAGCAGCCTCAGGCCTTTTAGTATTTTCACAGACAGCCAGGTAAAATAGGAAAAAAAATATTTTTTTAAAGTCATATATTAGGTCTTGAGAAATAATTTCCTACCTCAGCAGCCCCAGGCAGTCAGAGCAGGAGACAGCAATGCCCAGTGTCTTTCCCAGCAAACGGTCTGTTACCTTTCTCCGAGTCTTTACTTGACATCAGCAAACTCAGCTCCATTAACACAAGGTTACTCGTTGGAAATTTCTGGTCTTGATGAACTCCATTTATGTAATTTATTTTGGTCCTCTGATTGCCATTAGCAGATCAATATTAATTTAAATCAGAACACAGTATTTTCTCTTGCTCCATTCATGCAGATCAGGTGCATTACATTTCCCCTAATTGTACTGCTGACAAATTAACCTCAGTCAGGATTACAAGATCAAGTGGGAAGAGTGACTGCCACCAGTTTTGCCCTTCTGGTTTTGACAGCGATCAAATGGTTAGCCCACAGCTATACTTCTAAAGAATTCTATACACCAGACTTGGGAGCAAAACAGAATAAAACTGGTCATTGCTTTAGAAACCAGGTCATACCTGAGACATTCTTTCTCCCCAAAGAAAGCACTGGATGCTGCAGCAATCTGTGTGCAGGGATGAAGGACTGGCTCTCCAAGCTGAAGGTGTGGGTCTCTGGAGTCAAAGTGGGACTGGCTGTGGAAAAGGGCACAAGTTGAGATGAAAAAACCAGGACTTCAAGACAGGTAACCATTTATATGGGATGACAGAAAATGTACTTGTAAACCAAGAAGCAGGGCAATGAATCATTTGCACACCATGGTGGAGTAGGGGGCAAATACTCTGCGAGCAGTAAATCAAAAGGCAGAGAGTGAGACTGGAAGAGCAGCAGAGGAGACGCTGGACAGCCTGACAAGGACTGCTCTCAGCAGAAGCAGCTATTGGGCATGTGCATACTTAGGCAATCAAGGCTGATTCCCAGTAACACCTAGCAGCTGATGGGTCATTAGGAGGTGGCCTGTGCTGGTTAAGTGTAATGCTGAGCACTCATTAATGCAAGCAACGAGCTAAAACGCCAATTAAATCTCATAAAGGGTCAAGTATAACATCTCTAGCAGCCACTGCAGGTAGCATCCTGGGGATAAGGTGATTCTGACTGGCTTTGGGAGTGATTTAGAGTCATGGACTGTGCTTTAAGGGGGTCTATGATATTTTTGTAGTTACTAATTAAACAGTATCCCGCTATAAATTCAGACCTAGGGAGAAACAGTAGTTTGGGAGTGGAGTCAGTTGTTAGTTAGTGCACAGAGATGCTCTCACACCCACACACAGCAAAGGCAGGCTTTGCCAAAAGGCCAGGTTGACAGATACGTGCTGAGGCAGACCACTGCTCACAGCAGCTCCACATTCTGAGCTTCAGTGGGTCAGCGTCCCCACTGCTCTAAAGGACCCTGATATCTGCTTAGATGCCTACACTCTGTTGCATGTAGATTCAAAAATCACCTGAAATTAGTAAATGACTTGGAGGAAAAGTTACACTGAACTAACAAAAGCAAGTCTTTGAATCCATTTTTATAGCAGCTTTTACAGCAAAGTTAAGTCAAAGATGTAAAATGCAAGGCACAGTCTGTTCATATCAGAATTCAGCATCGTTATCATAAAATAAAGTGCTAAGTTAATTTCTTTCCCTTTTCCTAGGCTGTCTTGTTCAACTTCTCTATGAGCTTAAGCTCTCGCCAGAATGCTGCTATTGGCACCATCCTCCAGCAACATGGACCCGGGGTGCATTACAGCCCACTGCAGTAGGCTACCACCCTTCACCTCTCAGTGACTACTGCAAATTTTGTCCTGGCTTGGGTTTCAGAGATGACTCACAACAAAACATAGCACTGGGACCCCCTCAGCTGCAAAACCAGCACTGCTGCTAGTGGAAGGAGTGACAAGGGAAGTGGTACAGCTGTACATGCAGCAGGACATCACCAGCTTGTGTGAGCCCCAATTACTCCTTTTTGAAGCCATGCAAGTCTGCTCTTGGTCCCAGGTAGCAAGTCTCACCCTCTCAGCCTTTGGCACAAGGCCTTTTATCATTTAGGATGTCACTCTCGTGCAATGACTGAACAGTGCCAAAACAAACTAGCTTCATGCTCTAGTGAACACCAAGTCCATTCCTGAGGTCACTAGAAAGTACAGGTTAGACTGTCACTCAAGTATGGGGCCCAGGGGCAGACCGACAGACCCCACAGCATGTGGTCAGAGAGGGAGGCACAGCATCTCACTTGCTGCTGGCCATGGGGTGAAGTGTGCCGTCCCATCTTCTGTTCTTCAGCATACAACAATCACCCACCACAGCACTGACGACCATCCCAGACACACCAGGCAGGAGACAGGCGCAGGGTGAGGTGTTTTGAGACACACGGGTGCTGCAGGTGGGCACACCTGGGAGGGGTGAGGCTATGAGCTTTGATCAGTGCTTTCAGATGAAACCCAACTATTATTCCAATCCAGAAAGACCTTCTTTCTAATTTATTTAAAATCCATTACTTGAGAGAATTGCTGGATATAGCAAGTGAGCGATCTGCATTGCCCAGAGTTTCAGATTTCAGTGAGATCTTTTCAGGAAAGAGATGGACCACGAAGGAATGTGTTCATCTTCCAATTATTTGGAAGGTATAATGAAAAGTGATACAGCAACTGCCACTTATGTGAAGAGATGGCTCTGCCACATCCTCCCTGACAGAGGACACTAGCCATGGCATGAAGCTGATCTCGTGCACAAGCAGGCATTCAGAGAGTTGAGCTATCTGCTGCCAGAACAGCACCCACAGCGTCAGCTGAGTCTCTCCTCATCACTAGTACTCCATCCAGGAAAACAAACTCAGAATGCAACTGTAATACAAGCAGTTAGGAACATTATTAATATAATTGTTAGTATTATTAACTTGTGCAGTCACTGTAATTAATGATCACTGCAGCCTGATGCTGAGTGCTTTTGAAAATCAATGTTTTCACCATGGATCATGGTGATACGGCTCTTGCAGCTGACACTGCTGCAGAAAATGAGCTCCACAGCTCAGCAGCTCACAGCCTAGTCACTGCTTCTACTTTTTCTTGGGAGCCTCAACTGTGCCAGTGATTTTAACTGCCAGATGCAAGATGGTCTTCCACCAGTTGTAGAACTATAGAGCAAATACTGCCAACCATGTACCACTTCACTGAATTCCCTGGTGTTTCTTGCATTAGAACTAAATGATCTCCCCTCATCTCCAGGCTCCCTGATAAACTTTCCACCACTATGTAAATCTGGGCCCTTACTGCTCCACCCTTGCTATGAGAATTGGCGGTTTTCACCATCTGAGGGCAAGTAAAGAGAAAAAAGTGAAAGGGGAAGAGAGAGACCGTATATTTTCCTCTTTGTGTAGTATATTTTTTTTCACAGAAAACTCTGTGAAAAAAAGCCATGTTTGATGAACCCAATGAAATTGCTTTGTCCAGAGAAACAAGGCAAAGTAACACAACCATCCTCAATCCAACATATTCCACCAACATCATGCCCTCTTTCGCCTTCTCCTCCGAACGTGCCCTGGGATGCACCAGCCCTCTGAGTGACAGGCATTTCACACATAGCCATTCCATTTTCCACTGCTTTCTCCTTCAAGTTTGCCTTCAAAAATTGTGCTCTGCAGGGAGGAAGGATGAGTAAGGAGCATATCTTAACCTTCAATTATAAACCACGGCTATGACACAGCTGTGCTATCATTTCTATTAGCATCAGATATGTTTTGATTCAACATGTATTGCGTTACAAAGGAATAAGCTAACACTGACTCCTGGACACCCGCTGCAGTCACTACACTGCTAATGTTTAGTCACCAAACCTTCTCTCAAGAATAACGCATCAAAAGCAGATGAGGGAACGTGATCCAAATGGAGAATGCTACATCCCTGGTTTTGAGAGCTCTGAGCTGAATGATGCTGATAGATATGGAGACTGCTGTGTAGAAAAGCGAAGCAATGTTTCCCACAAGCATCTGTCAGGACACATTCCAAGTGACCTAAGGAGCACCATCTGCTGCCCTGTGCTTCAGGGCAGGAGTAGGGAGAAGCCTGGGGAATAGGAGTTGGTAAACCCATCACTGACAATCAGGATTTAGAACAGTAAGTATATTTTGCAGGGGTCAGCTGAATGGATTCTTAAGAGTGGCTATGCCTGACAAGTTGATAGAAAGCAATTTGTACATTCTGAAAGCTCAGTAAGGAAAGGACTATGGGAGGCAATTGACATCCAGCTTGGGGCCAGGGAATGGAGGCTGTCAGCAGGGCAAAAGGATCTGCTAGAGGGGGTAACATGAAACACTGCTAAAGCCAAGATCAGAATCTGTTTAATTTTTCACACACGGTTACATTATATTAACAAAACACTAACAGGAAAACCTACAAATGCAGAAAGAGGATTTAGGTTCATTTACTTTTCATGGAAGCTGGGAGATAGATTCTCTGTGCTTTTCTGAAGGCCTTTATTAACATGAGATACTGCACAATAAGAACTTCTGCTATTCTAGAATTAGTTTTGTAAATAATGAAGACATGACAGAAGATTTGGCTTTGAAAAATAAACAGGCTTTGAGTAACAAGAAGTCAATCCTGTTCAAATTAAATAGAAAGATAAATAAAAACAATCCTGTAAGAACAATCTTTGATATATTAAAGAATGTAGAAGCCATCTGGGCCAATGTGTTCAGGGTAGTAGTTGCCTCGTAGTTCCTGACTTCAGAATGGTCACATTCCTTTTTTCACGGGTGTTGAGAAAAAAAAAACATTATGGAGTACTCCAAATCTAGATGCATAATCACTCCAAAAAGCATATAGTAAGTAAATGGAGAATGCACAAAGAATGGAGAGAAGGTAGAATTAGCAAAGAAATCCCAGAGAGGGTGGGGATTCTCACAAATCAGTGTGAATTACACCTTGAAAGGGACATAAAACTTTCAGTAAACTAGCCATATAGTCACGAGACAACTGAAAGTGGAGCAGCTAAGCAGTGAAGTCAAAAAATAAAAAGTTATCATTACAGCTAAAATCTAAATGAATAAATGAATATTTTAAATCGGTTTTCAATTTGTCCTCTCCCCTTCAAGTCCTCTACTCCTGTTTTGCACACCCTACTCAGCTTTGGAAATCTCAGTCACTGGTACTGTATTCATATGGGCTCCTAGCTGGCAGCAAGAAATGAAGTAAAACTGTGGTGCCTGGGAGAGTCAGTGCCCCTGCTCTGAGCTGAGCTGCCGCAGCTCTGCCCAAAAACCGGCGAGGGTGTAAGGAGCAGCCAGGTTGCCCACAGACTGGGCAGACTGTCCCCAGGACACAGGTTTTGGAAGTCTTCATTTCAAACTAAGAACTGGGGGTAGGCATTTAGACTTCTCCTGAATTATGCACTATGTCCATTGTTAAACAATTTAACAATGGATGCTTCCTCTTTTAGGACTGCCTCTGACTGATTTGGATAAAATGGTTTTTTTCCAATACATGTTTTAGCTACAGCAAGTCATCATCATGTTGTCTGATGGGTAGCTACACTAAATTGTTCTAAAATAAATCATAAGATAGCCACTGGATACATATTTACAATGCTGCAGATTTTTTCAGGGTGGCTTGTTTGCCCTATCTCTGGTGAGCTTAGAGAAACCGGAGATGAACTCGAAGGCAGGCAGCAGAGCGCAATGCTCTACTCCAGAGCATTACCAGGTGCAGCTACAACCACAAATGGGCCAACGGTGGAAAGGACAAGCAGACACACTCTAGGCTTTTTTCCTCTCACACAGAAAGACTTCTCTGGCATGGTGGAGTGGAACTGGTTCTGCAGAATCCCAGTCACCGCCTTTATCTGACCCCACAGGATTTCTCTAACCAAAGGCAGGTTTTCACAGGGCTCTCGTCTCCAGTTCACACAATTCCCACTAATGCCCTCCCCAGATGACATTTACCATTACAGTCTGAGCTCCTGCTCTAGCTCACTAAACTTTGAGCCTCTCCTGACTTCACTGCAATTTTACCCACAATCAGGAGCAAAAAGAGGACAAATATTTTGCAGGGCACTCCATTTACTGCTACTGCTTTTTGGCAGCAGCCTCCTTTAGCATCAAAACACATTGCAGAAGAGCATGGCCAGGCTGTGACCTGGAACATCATTCCAACTGTCTTTTACCAACAGTTTGAAGAGGTCTGCCTTCCATGTTCACACTATCACCTTCTCCCAGGTCTAACTCCAGACACAAGTCTTTCATCCTGCAAAGGCCATACGTACCTACATGCAATTATTTAACATGCATATCCAAGAATTTTCCTAAGTTCTTAGGCTGAGTGCATAATTCCCATGGGTACTTGTACTGACCTACATGCCTCTGGGAAGCTATCAGAAAATTCCCTGTATCTTTATAAGCTTCAATTCCTTTTTGAAACCAGATCCTTATCTTCTCTCAGTCTTGACAAATTCCCCCTTTTCCTACTTGACTGACCATCTTTTCCAATTGCTTAGTTTTGGCACAACAAAGGAGGAAGGATTTTGAGACTGTGGTTTCCTTAACTACTGCATAACAAAAACCACAGGCCCTTCATGTTTGCCAGGGCAGTACGGAGATGCTGGCAGAGATGCCTGGAACTGAGAGGCAGAAGAGCCAGTTACATGGTGATAAAGTGCTGAAAAACGAACGACAGAGTTCAAGTGTTTAGTTGTTCTGATGTCTCTGGAAGCCCTCAGATGGGCCAGGTACATTTGGTACCTGGATACTGGAGACTGATGTAAGGCAGTGAAACCAGGCAAAGCAGAAGAAAAATTCACTTTGTGGCTAAGTGCTGCTGGAACATAGCAGCCTAAAAAGGATAAATTTTGATGTATGCCAATCCCTTTGTACATGCTAGTAACAGCTTTGCTACATCTGTAATAAAATAGCCGTTTGTCTCTGGCTGCAGGACACAGTGCTGCTGAAGACCTCGTGACTGCCCTCAGCCCTGCAATACCAGGACAGATTGTGCTCCTGGCCTTTTCTACCACAAACTCAGCTGTGGGGTTTTGTTTCACAAACTGATTCAGCCAAAGCACAACTGCTGGTGCTCAGAAGTAGGCGGGTATCACAGTATACAGAAAGATCAAGCTGTGTAAGAACCTTGCTTAGTCACCTATAAATCAGTTTAGCATACCCACCCGCCTCTCTTGCATTCCATGCCTTATAGGATTTCTCTGACCTCGGGTCCCACAGTGAGCTCCCTGGCCTTCAGGTGCAGAGGGAGAGGTTGCATCCCGCTCAGCTTCCCTCTGCTCTCCCTTTCACTTGATTGTTCAAAAGGAGAAGTAGGCAAACCCCCCTGCTGTTTCAGGATTTAACTTATGTTGCCCTTCTCTAAGTCAGTAATAAATCAGAAAAGAGCATCAAAAGGATTTGGGCCACAATTTCTCTTTCTTATCACCCCAAGTTTACAACCATCAAGGTCTCTTTTACTCACCAATTCTGAATAAGCACTGAAGTAGTGACCTGACTGAACAGTCCTTAGTGGTTTCCGTGGTTCCCTTGGCTCTTCTTCCTATGATTCATTTTAATGAGCTATATAGAGTCTGAAACATAAATTACAACCTTAATATTATGGCTAATCCCATGATCAGATTAAAATCTTGGCTTCGAATGCACTCAGCCCTTTCGGAATATGGCGTTTACATCTGAATCAATCGCAAATTGTGAAAGACTCCCGAAAGCTTTACGCACATGGAATTTGTTCCCCATTCCTTCAATAATGAACTGCAACAATCAGAAGACTAAATGAGCTAAGATGACATCCTCTCAGAGTAAAACAAATATTTATCATGCCCCCAACTCTCTCCCTCTCAGAACCTCCCATAATTTTTCACTATCTCCTAGTTTTCATTACTTTATCAGCCACATTATATACATTTTTCCCTTACACACTGAAAGTCTCCAGGAAGTACATGAAATACGTTACACATGAAAGGCTATATTTAACCATGTGACAAGTCCAAAAGTTCATGCTGTAAGAACTCTGAATTGAGTGTGTACATGGCAGAGCACATATCTGAACCAGTCCCCAAAACCACAGGAATATGTAAACTCCAGTTTTCAAACCTCAGATTGTTTTTCTGAAGCTTTTGCTTTGGACTGACTGGCCCATTGAGCTTTTACAGATCTATCTGAAACAAAGTGTGAAGAAAAATATCCCAGAAAAACCCCATCATAATCTGTGTGCTGTTATTAGCCCCTCATGCAGTGGGCTCTGTCATTTTTCTTCTTATTGGTGTCACCAAAGTTCTCAGTAAGGAATAAAACAACTTCCCGTTTCTTCAAAAAAGCCCTTGCAGAGCCATGCCTGAACCTCCCTGTGTCTGTTTACAAGCTAAGAACCCTTTTACCTTTAGTTGGTTATTGACTTTAGCTATTGAGTTTACTTTCACGGTCTGTTTTTTGTAGGAAATAGTCTCTTCAGTTAGTATACAAGATAACTTCTTAAAATAGTGTTCTGCCCTTTTGAAGGAGTGACATTGTTTTAAGAATAAATTCATCAACTTGGCAGACAGAAAATCTGATTTCTGTCTAGGATATCTATATTAGCTTGTGATAAAATCAAGATTTCAACAGATGTCTCAAGGCTTTTAATTTGCAAAGCTGTATTTTAAGATCAGTTCTTCTCTTTCTGTAACTGACTGTTCTGCCAAACGAAGAGCATTGCCATGGCCATGTGCAAAGCCAGGACAGCTACGTCTCCCAGAAGAACCTTCACAAACAGAGTGCTCTGGTTGTTGCTTTGGTTCTTCAAAAAGATTGAGGCCTTCAGGAGAACGTCTTTTGGAGTTGACTGTATCTCTACAGGGATCAGAGACTTCAGTTGCCCTTGCAGAGTCTTTTGTGGCAAATAGGCAGAATTTTCAGCTTCCACAACCATTTCCTTGCCTGTCCTGACAGTTAAATACCATCACCCCTTCTCCTGAGAAAATTTATTAATGAAAGATGAGAGACCATGTTTGATCTTGAAAAATTAGGTCTCCACCAGTAACACCTGAAGCTCACAGCATAGGAAGCTGAAGTAGCAAACCAGTTTGCATACAAAGGAATAGTCTTTTCAAATTTTTCTGTCTTGGAACCATTTATATCTTCCTGAATCTTGAAATTACACTAAGTTCCTAAGTCCCCTGTGTTCCTAATCATTAAGGAGACACATTCAGAGAATAAGGTTCTGTACTGAGCTCCTAGGGTACCTGACAGATGTAGTCTCCTTAAATCTGGATGACTGACATTACAGAGATCTCTTCTTGCTAGGAATGCCTGCTGGGAAGCTGTGCTGGCACTGCACAAGAGTTTAGGGAGGATTTAGACTTAACAGAGACAAAAAGAAACCGTAAGAAAAGCCGTATAAGATGTTTGAAAGGTCACACAAAGATCCAGGATCTTGTGTCTAGATGCCAAGGGCATGAGTGTAAGACTGCCACATAGTAAGTGATACTTCACTGCTATATCCCCTGATGCACCAGCGGCTCAGAGTCTTCCAGAGCCAGACGTGATATACACACGCTCAGTTGCCTTTGCCAGACCAGTCTGCCATCAGTGTACCTAACTGCTCTGAGAACTTACCTACCTGCTCTGACACTATATTAACATTCAATATCCACAGTGATAAACATGGAGTTTCACAGATAGCTGATCTGCTGCGTGAATGAGCACCTCCTTGTAGTTATCCTAAATCTTTTATGTGACCATCTTATCTGAAGGTGATTTGTTCTTGCACTAAGTTCCCATGCCACTCACCACATCATACATCTCAATCAAACCCCACTTCATCTATCTCTCTCTGTCATAAAAAATGTAAGTCCCTGTATCCATTCTCGCACACCCTCTTTTTTAGAACTGAACTCTGTGCTGTCCCAGTTGTGCTGTACCTTTTTGAAAGGAGGGAGGGTGGGATCAAAACTGGATAAAGTGTTAAAATGTGGGTGCAGAACACATTTATACAGCCACACAGCAATATTTTCTGGTTTGTTCTTCAGTCCTTTCCTAGTAATTCCTCCTATTTTAGCTGGAGTTTTGGTTTGTTTTGCTTTGCTGCTGAATTGACAATATAATGGATAGTTCTATAAAACCACTCAGGAAAGAGATTTTGGAGTTAATAGCTAGTTCAGAGACCATCACCAAGTGTGTTTTTCCTCCCATGTGCATCACTGCACATTTATCAACAATGAATTTCATCTGCCATTTTGTCAAAGTGTTTGACAATACGAGCTTGGGGATCCATTCCCACAAACTCGCCTTGCCCTCCACGGTTTGTTCTGCTGAATTTGCCAGCTCTCACAGTGGCAGGGGGGGAACAAATCTACTTGCAAACTGCACCAACACAGACTAATTCTAGTTAAAGAAAAATGCCACCTAAAGGCAGAGGTACAGTGGGGCTGCCCTTCAAAGCCGTGGGAAGTGGGAGGGAACTGGTGTTCATTCTACCTCCTGTACTCTCAGTATGGGAGCATGCTTGGAAAGCACATGGCCCCAAATCAAAACTACTTTTACAACCTCCAAAACATGGTGCAAATGCACATTAAGACAGAATACAAATGGACAAGGCCTGGAAGAGGCAATGTTGTTAGGTTAGCCCTACAACTCCCTTTGACATGATTTGATGTACAGAGTAGGCTGCTTTTCTTACTCGGTGCATTTCCTCTGTGACAGCTAAACACCCCCCAGTGTAAGAAATCAAAAGTGACTCCTACGGTTAATCTGTTTCTCAAAAAGATATTTGCTTTCTCCTTTTGAAAGGGAGAGTGCCCTGTATTTCTGCTGAAGGCGAGTACAACTGATGTTGGAGACAGCTGCTTTTGGAGTGTTGATTCAGACAAAGTACCTCAGCAAGAGGAGTTATCTCAAGGCAGTGAATAACACCACTGTTATGAACCTCTATAAAACACAAAAAAGCCTGCAGTCTGCAAAAGGGGTGTTTAGTCATGTCAAGCTCCACAGTCTCCGACATGATAGAGTTGTTAGTCATGAAAGATAATGTTTTCAAACATGAGTGCTCTAAATTTGGGAATTAAGCTTTGATCCAAAACCCAGCAACATGAGCTGAAAAACTGGGTTTAATTCCAGTGGAATTTGGTGGCTCCAGGTTCTTAAATTCCTATTTGTGGCAGTTACAGAACAAGGCCTTGTTTCAGATGGTCAGATATCTGTTCTATCAGCTAAATTGTGGCAAACATGCCTGTTCACTAATCAAGACTCAATAAGAGACCTTAAAATTTAACCCACAGGTAGTCCAGGTTATCCTTCCCATGGGACAAGTCACGGCAGTAGATACAGGAGAAGCCTATGAGCTTATCAAGGGCTAAATCACCACGGATGCAGACAACCCTTAATCATGGAGTATTCAAAATTCAGATAAAACTCCCAAGGTTTCCTTAGAGAGAAGATGGTGGTGTCAGCATCCCCCAATCACAACTGCCTGGCTGACCACAGAGGTGCTCGCTGTAGTATTTACACTGAGCAGCACCTGGCTGTACAAGGTGACGCACGCCTACAAGTGCAAGCAGGGCTGGTTTCTGGAAATCCAGATTTGCCCAAAATCTGAGCTGAAGCCTTCACTGACACTGACCAGTGTCTAATATTATTATTTTTTACTGTGAGCATGTGCAGTCAGCAATATACAAGATAATAAAAGGCAGATAGAGAACATAAGTTTCAAGAAAGCAGAATGCTATAGCTCCCTCATATGGCACCATTCATAGAATTTTTCATAATCTCTTTAACGGTAACCATCCTAGTCTAAGAAATTTCCTTAACTTTCTTGATTTATTCAATTAGTTAATTTGCAGTAATGTCTAGGGAAGCTGCACTCTTTTATATTGCGCCCTTCTGTTTTCCTGTAAGTCAGAGATATCTGGCCCCATGAATGCTGAATGATATAAATTACATTATGAAAAAACAAAGACACAGATCAGAAATTGGTAGAAGTAATTTATAAACTTCCCAAACACCATAATCTATCTTGTAGTAATGGCTGTAATTAAATGTCATCCAAGGGTTACATGGTGCAGTTCAGGACCACTTTGGGAAGAGATCAAATGCCAGTAGACTAGGACTTCTGCCTTATGAGCTTTGTCAACAGACAGGGTACTGGGTTTCACAGAGACTCTGACATTTCTTGCTTTCAGAGCCACTTTCCCCATTCCATTGCTCTTAGTCCCTTTGATGCCAACAGCTGTTCTGCTGTCCTTCAAAGCATTTGTTTGAATGGCAGTCTACAAAACATCACTACAGGCAATGATGCTGATAGCATTATGTGAACAGGGCCATTAAATTGCCATTTAAAAAATAATTTTTAACCTACACTATTGGGGTCACTAATTAAAAATCAATTCCTTTCTGTCTTGCAAATCTGACAGTAATTCTACCTCCAATGGGTACAGCAAGATTAACAGCACGTCAGGTAAATGCAGCTGGGAAATGACATTTCCATTAGTGATTTATTGGGTGTGAAATTTCCACCATGGTGAAATATTCATGAACAATGCAGGTTAGAATGTCTCCATAAATATCCACGTTACTAATTACTGCTGAAGTCCACACTGGATTAAGTGTTCACAAAGCAAAGCGTTCACAAAGCAAAGCATTCACAAGCCACAGGAGAATTAACTGGGACAAGACTTTCAGGAGAAACCGAAAATACACAAAACCCAATAAGCAGCAAAGTAAGAGGTTTTCTGCTAATCACAGTCTAGTGCCAATCCCATCCCCAGAAAAAAAAAAAAAAAAACCAAAAACAAGAGAAAGCAAAGCAAAGCCAAGCATATGGTCTCTAGAGACCAATACGGTCTCTATTCGCTGTTTGTCCTGCTAATTAGGAGTGCCAGGGACTGATCCTGGGCCTTAAGACCAAATGGTAGAAAAGGTAGGATCACAGAATCATAGAATCACTCAGGTTGGAAGAGACCCTTGGGATCATCAAGTCCAACCATCAGCCCCACTCTACAAAGTTCTCCCCTACACCAGATCCCTCAACATCACATCTAATCTACTCTTAAACACAGGCAGGGATGGTGACTCCACCACCTCCCTGGGCAGCCCATTCCACTGACTGACCACTCTTTCTGGGAAGAATTTTTTCCTAATGTCCAGCCTAACCTTACCCTACTGCAGCTTGAAGCCATTCCCTCTCCTTCTATCACTAATTGCCCATGAGAAGAGACCAGCACCAACTTCTCTACAATGTCCTTTCAAGCAGTTGTAGAGAGTGCCAACAGTGCCAACTCCCTTGACCATTCCTCATAAGATTTATTCTCCAGGTCTTTCACCAATTTCGTTGTTCTCCTCTGCACTCGCTCCAGTGAGTAGGTACCAGCTATTTGGTGCCCACAGCCCTTTAGGGCTAAAGAGATGTGTCCAGGTGACTGCTTGATAGAGTGCTGTGATCACCCAGGGTCCAGTATTTGAGCATATTCTGTCTCTTCACTTGCTGTCTCTTCAGTAGCAGTATGGATTTACCAGCGATGCCAGGGCTGGGTACAGGTACCCTCAGTCCTGTCTGCTCTGACGCTGCTCCAGCTCAGTCTAATGACACCTGCACCAACTGCAGCACTGACTGCAGAGCAGAGTCTGCTTCGTTTTACCATATGGCTTTAGTTACTTATTGCTGCTAAACTGCATGGCACGAAAGTTAACCTGTCACAAGATCCAGAAAGGTTCAGGTAGGCAATTCAAAGCTAGTAAACAGTGACCTGCAGCTTTTTCAGTGAACCTCTACATAAATGATGAAGTCAGCAGAGCAAGAGGTAGTAATTGGAACAGACCAAGATTGCAGGTAGAAAAGGTACCTGCACTTGGGATCATCAGCACGTGGTGTATAAGCTTTTGATTAGACCACATCTTAGGTCTACATTAAAGCACAATCACTCAAACACAGAGAACAGGCACTCTCTCCAGCAGGAGAGACCAGGGAGAAGGCCACCAAGGAGCCTTTGGGTTGGGATGGAGACCTCATAAACTACTTCTCCTGTTGACAGATTGGTAACATGGTGCCCCAGACATAAACACATTTTGCCTCAACATAAATGTTTGTGGGTAGAAAAATAAATCTGCATTGTTGATTAAGCAGATTTTCTTCTTTCCTTTTGTACAAGTCTTCCACACGATAAAATACTGAAGTCGATGTAACTTCTCTGTAAAATTTGGTAGTCCAACACTCAAGAGATTTAAACTGGTACAGCTTTAATAGTATTTATTTTCAGTGGAATGAGCTGTGCTGGGACACAAGGCCCAGAACTGGTGAATAAAATAGATGGCCACAGTTAATAATCTGTTAGGTCTCTGGCATTTGATAGCCCCTGAATAACAACATGCAATCTAAAGACATTTGGAGAGAAGCACAATCCTCCGAGTACTTCACGTTTTCTAGATTGGAAGTTCCAAAACGTTTAAAAATAGCTTTATGAAACCCAATTTTGCACAGTGTGGACTAAGAGAAGAAACTAAAGTAGCTGATGAAAATGCAAAAGCAGCAAGTTTAAGTGAATTGAGCTTCAGAAGCTGTTGGGAGGTAATGGCGTTGGGAGTAATCCACTGTCAGCCTTACACCAGCGTTGCTACATCTCTTTCTGAGCTCTTGTTAAAAGCCTCACTACATATTACTAACATTGCTGTTGCTGACTGAAGTGCTTAGTAATGACACAAACATCACTCAAAATCAAATTATCAGATGTACAGACAACATACTCTAGAATTTAATAGCGTGTTAAACGATTGCAGGGAAATGTTCTGTGAAGTCAGTGAAGCAGCAGCAAAAACTAATTCAATTCTCAAATGAGTAAAAGTGAGAAACTGCTCTTATAAAACCAATATTGTAAAAAAAACATGCTGGCATATACTCCTGACTTGTAGGGGAGGGAGAAGGAATTTCTTCCCCTAGCAATAAATATCTAATTTTGGTGACTGATGTAATTCACCTTGAATCCAAACTGCTCTGTGTGCCTGGAATAACATTGTCCAAATTAATTTTATGAGGAATGTCATATGTTCAAAATACCAGTCACGATTCAAAACTATTTACCATTGATCATGATCTGATGAACATATGGATCTCAAGTTAAATGAAAATCATCTTAAATTTCTGGAAGCTGCTAAAGAGCAAGAACAGAGTCTTTTCTCTTATCTTCTGGAACAGCATCCTGGTATAACACCTGAAGGGTTTCACATTTCCCTAAATTAGGTGTGTCCTGATCACCACTCAGTGTAAGCAGCCTTGTTCTGGCAGCCTGTCCCAAGTGAGCTGCCAGGTAGGAGAGAGACTCACAGCCATTATCTGCTTCCAAAAAACTCACATTAAGAAAGAGATTTTATAATACACCACAGGAAAGTAAAAATCAGCCCCAAATACATTAATGTGTGAGCTCCAAAGTTCTTCAGTTTTAACAACCACAACATTTTGTCTCCTTCCGTTGCCTGAAAGGTAAATCTTTATACTCAGCAGGAATGCCCTTTGAATAACAGCTATTGCCTGTCCTTCCACATTACCATCCCATAGGATGAATAGCAGAGCTGTTTACAGAAAAGTCAGGGTGGGTGTAGGTAGCTTAGTCTTTGCAAAGTAGATCTAGTTTTTTCTTGATAATTTAACATTATCAAGAATCACCTCAGGTTGAATGCCAGTGCCCAAGACTGTACATCAAGAGGATTTCTTCCCTCCATTTCTGTTAGTGCTCCTATTTGTACCACTGCCTTAATATGTTATTTTTTTCCTTTCTCATTTTTTGAAACATTTATAGTATATAACATGATTCCATTTGAAACTCCCATAAGATGACTATTGCAAATCCTCTACCGGAAGCCTCAAACTGTAAGACACACTCTAGTGCCTTGAGAAAAAGATCATAGTCCTGGATCTATGGCTTTGGAAAAAGAACACCAACAGAAAGACATTTATCACTGTGGTACGCAAGGGGAGCATCTCACAAATGTTAACAGCATTCCAGTTAACAGCTGAAAGCATGGAGTTGTCACACACAGCCCTCCCCTCCAGAGCAAACAGTGACTCAAGTGCAGATACAGTCAGGGTCTGAACTGAACCCATCCAGAGTTGGAGAAGAGTCCCAACTCATTTTACTTGTCGCATATTGTACTTTACATTTAGTCTTTCTTGCTTATAGCTCTTATTAAAGCACTACTTCACTAACAGCCAAATTCTGCACCTTACTATTTTGCTGAATTCTCTACCTTAAAAAAATATCCCTAATGAAAAGGATTGTCTAGCTGCTTTCTGTTTTGGGGGGAAATGGGCAGCACAATTCAACACAGAATGCACACAACCCTTTTGATAGGGTGCTGTAAACCATCTAGCCAGAAAGAATTCATTTCCTCTTTAGCAATGGAGTCTTTTATGCCATTTATAGACTCAATAGATCAGATTTCAGAGAGACCTCATAAATATTAGATATTCTGTTTTGGGGTTCTCAAATAGAATATTCAAGAATATTGATTTTCATAGTGCAATTACATCATATTCCCAAACATCAAAACTCATTAACACTTTTTTAGGTGAAAACAGACATCAAATACCTAAGACCTCCTTGCTTATAGAAAATTGGCTTTTCCAAGAGTCCTCAAGACAGTTAGGGACAAAATCGTAAGGACTTCTAATCACACATAAAGCACAGAAAAGCAAACAGAACAACAACTCAGGAAGGTCAGTCCCACTGACAGCACTTGATGACTTGGTTCAATTCCCAGCCCAACCACCAGCTTTGCTCCTAGCTATGGGCAACTCACTTTGCCTTTCTTTTTCTCTCTTACAGCAGGTATAAGGTTCTGGTAAGGGGAATCAGATCAGGAAATAGCTAGTAAGTACATCTGGGAAGAGGCAAATGAGCTGGATAAAATTGTTACATACTTTCAAGAGTCAGAAATACTGCTTTGGGAAGCAAATCGTATATTTAAAAGCCTATATAAGGAGAAAAAAAAAAAGAACTCCAGAAGAGAGAGTAGAGAGAACTTATAGTCCTTCAAAAGTCAGTGAGAAATTGGCCTTGACTTTACTGCAATCAGGATTTCCCCATTCTGTATACAATCTCTAAAAGCATTCTATTCAATGCAGTATCACAGTTATAGTTTCTGTGTCTTCCTTACTATTTCACAAGCTGGGATAAAAGCAGGATACAAGGGGAATGACGAAAGCCTGCAATCAGTGTATGGCAGAGGAGGCCAGTGAGTGTGGTGGCCTGTGTGAATCAGGATTGTTTCAATTTATAAAATAATCTTTTATAAAGACAGGAAGACAATGCCTGAAGCATTCACATTTTCCAACACAGCCAGAATCCTTCAAAACCTGGTGTGCTCAGAATGTGTTCCCAAGTTCCATGTATTACATTGATTTTATAATTGATTATATTCCCAGGGTCAGTATCTGGAAACCTGTAAGACATAATTTTTTCAGCTGATTTGTCTCCCCAGACAGCTGCTGCTTACAACCTCCAACTTTCCAATAGATGATGACAGCACGGTGAATGATGGCTCAACTATTGTGATCATTCACTCAGTGGGTTGCAATCCAAAACTTTCCTATACATCATTTTTTTTCCATAAAGTAAATCATTATTGGGAAGAAAGTGCCCAGATTTCCACGACTGTGAGTACACTTAATTACTAGCCAAAATGTTGCAAGGGATTCTTCAAAAACATCTGGGGTGAAGTGGCATGCACTCCCACTGCTGACAGCCTTTCCCTCCACTCAGCACACACATCTTCCATTTGCAGCTCAGTACTTCCAATTTTAAAACCTGTGTTTTTCCAGGCATTTACCACCTTGTATCTATACAGGTAAGAATCCAAAGTCCACTAAAATCAATGAAAGTCTGCCCACTGACTGTGAGATTTTAGATCTAACCCCAGAAAGGTTTGGAAAGATGAGGTTTTCACACAGTAGTACGGTCTGTCTTATAACCTGAGAGGCAGGTACTGATTGGTAAGGTACACTTATGGTCATGGACACCGGGGAAATGGTGAGGCTGAGGATGTGGCATTGCCGTTGCCATTGCCCCAGGCAGGAATATGTGTACAGGCTGCAAAATCATACATCAGGACCTAATGACTAACGGCCTTCAAGTGTGTTACCTACCCCTGCTCATGTGTCCCAAGGAAATCCACATGGCAGCTCCCACGAGTCACCTTCACATGTACATGCTGCTCAGCCCTGGGCTAGAGGGAAGAATAAAACAGAGAAAAACCATCAGTGAAACACTGGGGAAAGCTAAGAAATGAAGCAATGCAAAGGAACAAAAGCCTCTTAGCAATCAAAATCCCTGCAGCTGCAGGACAAGCACCCGCAGTGTTCCCCCCTCTCCCTTCCCAATGCACTGGCACCACACTGGAAGGAACCAGAATTGCCACCCACTGGCAGAAACACCTGACTGAGTCTTGTTCAGGGATCTTAAAGGCCTTGCAGGGATGACTTCACTTGGCAGGGAAAGTCTGCTCACTCCGGTGGGCCTCTGCGTGCGAGAAGGCACCGGGCTGGTGGTTCCCTTCCAGAGCACTGACTCCTCCCCAGAAAGGGGATCTGTCTCCCCAAGTGCAAAGAGATCAGTTTGCAATTTCTAGTAACCACCACCACCGGAACTGGCCTTTATTTCTGGTGACTTCTTCAGAGGTTACCACTTCACCTTAGCTGGCAGTTTTTTCCCCATGATTAATTACTGGCTTCAGCCTTAGCGTTTTATTCACAGTAGGACAGCAGACCAGTCAGTCCTCTAGCACAAAACACATTATACAGACCTACCAGAAACCCATTCCTGCTCCAAGGAATTTACAATTTAAATCTGTGATTGAACACTTGTTCACATCCTTATCTTGAGGGAGGTAGGTTGTTCCGAAGACTCTAAAGTGATTATTCATCTTATTCATGAATTCAAGAGCATACATATATATTTGCACAACTGGAAAATGCCACAAGAGCTGAATTAACAGCAGGTGGGTAAAAAGGGAGATAATTGTGACTAATGCAATAAGCAGTGGGTACAGAAGAGTACCTGCCTAGCTGGTGCTGAATATTTTATTGGCAGTACACTAGGGGCAAAAATCAAGGAGAGATTTGCAAAAGGACAATGTAGTGTTTTGTAGGCTTTTAGGAGAGCTTTTCTTGTGCATTATTATAGGAAAAAGCATGAAAACGTCTGATGGTGATTGGATTAATGGCTTAATTTCTAGGGAGTATTAAATTACCTGGCACACTGTAGAAACATTTATAATTTATAAGTAAAATGACATTAGCAATTTCCACAAAGCTTAGGGAAAGAGTCTAGACAAGAATTATTATATTTAAATCCAAGGTTCACACTTCAGGACTGTGTTTAAAATCCATATCCTGTAATAGGACCCACCACACAGAGGAAGAAATCAGGTTTTGTACTTTCATGCAGACAGGAGTCAGAGCACTTGGACAGAGGGACTGGGAAATAACAGCCCTGGGGAGCCACACAGGTATTCAAGGGGAAGGCAAACCCACTCCAGATGCACCAGGTGTGGATTATATACCATTATGAACTGGGCAGGATCCTTCTGCAAGATCATCCATCACTAAAATGCGTTAGAGAGATGGAAGCTAGAAAACAACATAAAAATCTCTTTCAGCTAAATGATGTTATGGACTGTGGGGTTTTTTTCAGATGTGTCAGTATTTTACTTTTAGAGGGATGCTGCACTGTTGTAGCTAAAACAAATGTTGCAAGCAATAATAGTATTACAAGGCCACAAAAAGCCATTTCTCAGCTTGCAGAGGCTGTGCAGCCGAGATCTGCAGGTACAGGACAGGAGTTGTGACTAGTTCTGAATTACTTCAGACTCAGGGAAGGGAGTAGGTTTTGCTATTTTCCTTTCTGCTGCATTGTTTATGAACATTCACGTTTTAAAATTCACTTTATTTCCCAGTTAGCTAATTTCTAACACTCCATATTTTGTCTATTATTTGAGGTTCTGTCATTTTTCAGGCCATGAAGAGGTACAGACAATAATGCCTGGCCTTTTAATTATCAGTCTGTGAGATTCATAGCTGTAAATTTTTTGCAGAGAAAGCCACATCAGGGTGATGAGCACTGCAGATAAGGGGGTCTAGTCATCCTACAAAGACAAGAAGACAAGATAGCATGAGCCTAAGAGTGGCATATAGGCATTATCACATAGAGTAGAGCTAGTCTTCCTTGAAGGAACACAAGGAGGTCACAATGTGCACCCAACTATTCACTTGCAGAATGAGGCACCATTCAAAGCAAACGCAAGGGACCGAGTCCAGTTCTGCCTCATGAAAACCCAAGACTAAATCCTACCATCAGAACATGAACTAAATACTGTATTGTCCTTATGCACAAGAATATCTTTGGTGGGTCCATGTTCTCTGGGCAGCTTTGCTGGGTTTGCAGGACGGTTGCAGGGGAGCGAGGTAACATGTCAGGCAGCTCTCCATCCCGCTGGGCCACACAGCAGAGCCAGGCCAGGGGGGTGAGGAGCAGAAGGAGATTTCAGACCTGCAGATGCTGGAGCAGGACATACTGCAGCGCTGTCACAGAGAGTTGCTGCGAGGCAGGGCTGAAAGCTAGAAACACTGTAGTAGGAGACAGGAGGTAATAAATACCCGATGGAGAAGAATTTCCAACTATTGGTTAGCTGCTGGAAAAAAGGCATCAGGACTGTCAGTCTTTAATGTCTTTATAGTCAGTTGTGGCTATACAGTGCAGTTCAAGAGTTACTGATGCAATTTCTTTTAAAATATTCTGAGTGTAATGCTAAAAATAATAGAAAACAGAATTACCCACAAGGAGTGCCTTTTCTAATCATCTTTAAAACACATTCACACTTACTGCTGCCTTTTTAAACTTCTGCAAAAAGCACTTGAGCAATGGATTCTGTGCAGCAGGGAGGTATTAATTTAGCACTTTAGTGCAAGTCTGTTTTTGCTCAGTTAACTTTAGGCTATTGCTGTTTTATTGCATAAATAAATTAGTCAGGTCCTATTTATTACACATCTTTATTTGGCTTTACATCTTTCTTCTGGGCACCAAGGGTGAATGGAGGCAGCCGAGGCTCAGACATGGTGAACTGTTCAACACATCAAGATGTTTGACTGTTTTGATCCACTGGTCACAACCGTGAACATCACAAGCTGCATTTTATCTTCCAGGAAGCTTGTGAGGTGCAGGGGGAGGATGCATAGGAATTTAGTCCCACTGAGCAGCAGCTTACTGTAATGGTTCCTACTGGCTTGATAAGTTCTGGTCAGTATGAAGACCAAATTGAGGTCCAAAAGGGAAGAAAGTCTTTGGGAGCTCTACATGAAGGAAATGCAATACCTCACTTGGTAACTTCAAATAAAACACACCTTTAAATGCTGAAGGAGCCACTGACTTTGCTCATTCTTTAAAAAACCTGCCAATTTCAGCAGCGTTACTCCTCTGTCCCTTGACCCAGAAGTGATTTTACAGTTCAGCCTCTCTATTTCCTCCCCACTGAAGCATTCTGGAAATGGAAGAAACATTAAAGTATTTGGGTGCTGACAGCACATCAGCAGTGATGTGATTCAAGCATCTCCTAGCAACAAAGAGGGGCTGGTTATCACTAGCATCACTGTGTTAATTTTGATGAGGAGCCACACTGAAGCTGAGGGTTTGGGTATGCCACAGATTTAGGGGACGAGCAGCCCCACAGCAATGCCATGTGGCCACCTCCTGGCATCATTCCACCCCCTTTTCCTGTTTGCTTGGTTGGTTTTTCATCAGATTTTAGTGCTGTTTTGAATTCTAAATGAGCCCATGGCTTGGCACGTCTGAGAATGTGAGGATGTTGAGCCCTTACTCTGCATTAGGCCACCTGAAGTCAGCAATGCCTCAGTGCTGTACCCAGTGCTATTTCTGAGTAGCTCATGTTTGGGCAAGGAGCACTCCCTCTGCCACCACTTCTGCAGTCCCACCAGGGAAGGAAACCTGGGTGCAGGGACAACTTCCCACCTCAGGCCCTACACACCGCACTGGGCAGCTTGGGCTCAGCTAGCATGGCACTGAGTACCACCACTCCAGCATCTCAGTTCGGCTTTAGATTGGAAACGTGCAGAAGGCCAACACAGTACATGGCAGGAATAATGGTGAAAAGGTCAGAAATGTAGTGACAGGAAGCGCCAAGTTCACAGATTTAGCAATGTGAGCCCAGAATCAAAGGTCTCCTCAAGACTTCTGGCTCTCCCACTCACTCCCAGCATGCTCCAGAGCAGAGTACCAAAACCTTCTGTGCATCTTTTTATGCAAATATGAAATGGCTTAACATTTCCTGGAGCGGTAGCAGCAGGTAATGGTAGACTGGAAGAATACAAACAACTGCTATATAACTTCTGTCTAAAACCACAGAGTCTTCTGCAGTGTCAGAGCTCACAGCTGAAATCCACAGGATGCTTTCCCTTTGTTTCACTGGACTTTTTACAGCTGGCAGCATTTCACTGATGATATTGGCGGCAGGGAGATGGGAAACAATGGGGTTGTAAAAATGTGCTTTTAGAATTACATTCCTTTAGAAATTCACTTAAATATGAGATTTTTTTTTTATCAGTTGAAAAAAAATAGATTTGGCAAAACCTTCTGAGTTCCTCACTCTGAGTTTTAAATAGAAGCCCTAAGTAAATAATTTTACCTATTTTGTAGCCTCTACCATATAAACAAGAAAGAAGCCTGTTCTTGTACAAATACTGCAGCAGCTGCTAAACCCCTCCTCTAACAACTGCTGCTGCCGAAGCAAAGTAGTTGTTTTTGAATGCTGCTCAATACTTAGCAAAATTAAAGATTAATGGTTTATAGTTTTCATCTGTATTTCCATTAGCAACAAGAAAAACAGCCAAGCAAATACCCAATTATGGCTGCTATGATATGGTATGACCAAGGAGGTATGTTCCGTGTTTTTCAAAGAAAAGGAAAAAAATCTGTCCTGCAACAAACCTGCCTTTACCCCTTTGAGTCTTGGCTGTCATGAATTTTCAAGCCAACAGTTTCTCTGCTGAGATTTATTTCTTTTGTTTGCAGGAAGTCAATCAAATCCTGGGATGAGGATATTATTACACCCATCTTTTCCACAGGTTACAGTAACTAATTGGGTGTTTCTTTCTAATGCTTCTTCACAGTTCTATTTAGTAAGTGATAATAATAATGTATACAAATAGTATCTTTTTAGATAGATAGATAGATAGATAGATAGATAGATAGATAGATAGATAGATAGATAGATAGATAGACAGATAGATAGATAGATAAGAGAAGCTGAATTCAGTGCTGATCAGAAAGATCTGGTGTCCCTGGCCTGCCAGCCAGTTTGGATTTGGACACAGCGTTCCACAGGGTTTGGACACAGGAACACTGTGGCTGGGGTCATTTCAAGGTTTGAAGGAAAATTTCAAGACAACCAACAAAAAGACTGCTTGAAGCAACTGTTCACGCTTGAGATGTCTCTCTGCTTGCGTGACAGGGACTGGCCACAGACATTTACTTCCAGTTGACATTTTGGTTTTGTTTTACATAAGAGGCCAAGTTGGGAAAAACACAGTGCACACAAGTGGCACTTCTTATATGTTGGGAAAACTATCAACTTCTTTCACTTTGTATTACTACTCGTGAAGGACTTTCCAAGGAGCGTCTCATTCTTGTTAACATGACAAGACACATAAAGAGATAACTTCTTTTCTGATGTGGGTGTCAGCAGCTACTTAACAGAAAAGGGAAATTTCATAAAAACATTGTGGTGAGAATGGAACACAAATACTCCATCTAAATACAAGTGTCATTTATACTCCTGCCCTGCAACAACCCCAAGTGGCGTTTTGCCAGAACCAGTTATCAGTTACCAACTTGGGACATTTGATAGCTCACTCCTAACCAGGACCTCGTGTCACACCTCTGAAACACACCACCACCTAACAACACATCCACACAAGCTTTAAGAGTTGATTCAGGATGAAGGTAAAAGCAAACAGCAGCTCCTGGAATGCCACCAGCACTCCCTGCAAGGTTTCTCTGGGAATCCTGTACAAGACTGACTGCATTTAAACTCCAAACTTGGAAGATTTGTTCAGGTAAGTTTAAATTTTTGAGGCTGTATTTGAACCTGACCAAGAGGAAAAATAAGTAAGTAAACCATAACACAATACAAAGCTCTGCATAAAATGTGCTACCCTGAACCCAAAGTACAGGTTGTAAGAGATGTGAGCCATGGATGAAAGCACAGCAGTAGTAGTTCTGTCCATTCTCACACCAAAACTACCAAAATAACTCCAACATAACTTTAGATGTCGTTTTATATCGTTTTCCTCCCTGCAGGCACTGAACTGCCAGGAGCACTGAAACATTATAAAACTCATTTATAAAACCCCACCACTGTGGTCAGCTAACCTGCAGTTACCCTGCATGGCTCTCCATACCATATACTTGAATTGACAGTTATACCCCAGTGTCCTGCCCTCCCCCAGCTCAGCTGGCCCGCACAGGTGTTTCTGGCCCACCAGAAATACCTTACAAAATGGGTTGGCATGTTCACAGATTAGAGGCTCTGAGTTGTTAAAGTGTACGTGCAGTAGATTCTCATATTTTAAGAATTTAAAACAATCTCAAGATCTCATTCCTCAGCATTTACTTTCTTCTTGAAAAGAGAGGCATACTATAAAATGGTAACAAACATATTTTCACTGAATCCTAAAGTATCAAATGCAATGCTTTTAAGGGGTATTTTAAAGACTAACTAGGAAAATAAATAAAAACCTGCATGGGCCACAGCTCTGCACAGCTTCCCCTCGAGGAGCAGGGACACCCAAGGCACCGTGTTTCTCTCCAGTAGTTTTCCAGAAGTACAAAAGTATTTTCTTTTATTCAAAGGTCTCATTTCAAAGCTGTGTCTTAGCCTAGCAGAAGTTTCCAACACCTTACACAGTGCTACTGAGAGAGTGATTGATAAAGGCAGCGGGAACAAAACAGAGAAGGCAGTTTAAAAGATGAATCAAGGGATCAAGTTTCTGGGCCAGACTGCCTTTTCTTGTCTAGGGACTGCTTTGGTCCTCACAGCCTCACACACACCTGCAGAAACAATACATCGAGACTGAAGTTTTGCCTCAAAGAAGCAGCAAAGAACTTCTGTACAAACATTGAATTCTGTGAACAGATTTCTCTTTTATTAACTGCTTCAAACAGTCATTTTACAGCCAGAGCATTGCATTACCTCAGAATATCATTTGTCAGACTGGACAATACCGGTACTGCTATTGACTTTTTCCCCTGTGTTCACTGTACCTATGAATAAGATGTTAACTTGTCCTATTTAAGTGTTGCTCCTACTTTATTTCACAAGCACAAACAAACAGAAACAAACATGCATAAATACCCACTTTTTTCTTTTTTCAAAAAACGTAAGAAATACATTCTTCAGGGAGATGAATGTAAAGCACAGCAGGGATTCTCTTACTGCACTTCCTGTATCATCTCTTCAGACATTCATCTTTTCCAAACTTCAGCAATTACATCTATAGATAGTTATTATGCAAAGCATATTCATACCTGAGTACTTGAAGTAGATCTCAATGCAAACACTTGGGAGTCTACTCCCAAATGCTGTGCCTGTGTACAAGCGCAGCTGTGAAAGCTCTCCTGACAATATGTACTTTGGAAGCTCTTTTTAGGGGCCACAAGGATGTGAGGCTCCAAGAAACACAACTGGTGTGTCACTGTGAGGGTGACTCCAAACAAGGACTGATTTAGGCTCAGAACTGTAAAATCCACAACCAAGTTCAGATTTCTGAATACACGACTCCTAAAGCCTCTGAAACTGTTCAGAGATAACAGAGCAGTAATGGAAAAAATAGGAAAATAATAAAACCACAAGTATGACACCTATTCACAGATGCCTGTAAAAATATTGAGCTATTATTACTAAATATATTTCTGACACAATAGCAGTATCTAACACAACATTTCAGGATTTCAAGTAAAAGCAGACTAATGTTACAGTAGTGCCCCCTGCAAACATATAAACTGCAAAAAGCTAATATTTCATCTAGAGAAGGAGCAAAGTACCTGCCACCAATGGGTCTCTGAACCCTCCTACCCTGCAGTAAAGCCTTTTGGTGACAGAAAAGTTAACTTTAACTGGATGTGTAGCTAAAAAAACAAGTTTTCAGTGCAAGAATGTATGAAATTGTTTTCTTTCTTTAATGCCATCACCTTCTCTATGGTTATGTCTACATGAAGGATATAGGCTGTAGGAGAGAGAGTTGCTCTAGGTGGGAATTAGAGGTAGTCTGTGGCTAAGGAACTGAAGTCAAGAGGCACAACAAAGAAGGTAAAATCTGACTTGGGTCTGGTTCTCAGTTGTCCACATAGGTACCGTGTAATGGTAAAGGCTCCCCTTTAACACCCTGCCATCAGAAGTTAGTGAGTCATAAAGAATGGAACTGGATAAGGAAAATGAAGTTCCCAAAATACAGAGTTCATTAAAAAAAACCCCAAAACATTTCACACCCGGTGACGCTAAAGCAGACGTAACTCATTCTGTGTGCTAACAGTATCATTTCAATAGGCTGGGAGGGAAGGAGTATTTTAACAAACTAATAAAGAGATACAGATGATAAAATTAGGTCAATAAACCCAGAAAGATGGAGTTTCATTACCCTATCCAATACTGCGCACTGTGCAACCAAGTGTTAAATGAAAACTTTCAGCTATATGATTTCAGGATGTTAAAAACAACATAATAACAACATGTACTTGGATGCTAATAATGGCACTGTAAATAGCCATAAATTTTAGCAATCAAGGTCACTAGAGTATAGTTGTCGTTAAATGTGTAATAAAAACACCCAACTCACCAGAGTGGGAATGAAAAGCAAATTAGAGCTGCCTGGCTGCCCCGCAGATGCTGGTTATGCTGACACCACACAGAGCTTTAGCACACAAAATTAGGTATGGGCTTGTAGCTTTTACTGGACTCTCAGTGCATTTCCAGCTCTTCAAAGTTTGCCAGTGCCTGTTGGAGATGATATGGTTTCAGATGATGTTCAAGGTGACCACTATAAACATTCATTTTTTTAAGGTAGAAGCAGTAACCTGAGGAGCACAGAGGGATGTTTACATTCTGGCTCCTGTTAATGTTCTACAGTATTTGCACGTCTCATAGCACAGTACAGGACATCAACTCCTCCTTACTGGCAAGAAACACACTGCCTGCACACATGAAAGGTTGGACACCCTTGATAAAAACAGTTGTCCATAATGACAACTCCGTTCCCTCTTCCAGTTAGCCAAAAGTTTTCATAAGCAAAATTAATTTTTCTTGAAATGAAATGGTGGACAGACTTCCAGTAAAAACAGAGACATCTTTTGGTACATCCTTCAAGTTGATGAGTACCACGAATTGCTGTCAGAGACAAGACACGAGATGAGGTCAGCTATCTGAACAAGTTTTGCAGAGTGTAATTGGAGGAAACCTGCTTCTTCTGTAGAAATGAAACCCAAGTTGAGAGTGTTTCAGCTTGGTACGCTTGTTTGGAGCAGAAGAACGGATTAAATGGTGACTGAAGGTTCTTCCCTTCTCTATTTTCTGGGTCAGTTCTCCAAACCAGTAAATAAATGGCACACGGATTCTGTGATGATTCCCTGCACAGAGCTGAATTCCACTGCTATTCCACTGAAATCAATGAGCTGAATGCTTTCAGGGTGACTTTTATGTATCTAGAATGATATTAAACTCACTATTTAAGCCATTTAAAATGATAAATAATACTGATATTTTTTAATAATGTTCAATTTATCCCCAAGATGACTTCTAAGATTTTGACGCATGACATGAGCCCGCACCACACTGCCACATTACCCAGCATGAGGAAAAGCAGAGATAAATGGCAGCACAGCTAATGAGGCATAGAAACCAACATCAGAACTAAAATCAGCTCAAAGATCACTCCGTTTGGCTTTGACAACTCTCTCAGCTTCCCCCCTTCCTCTTCAAAACAAAGAGAGAACTCTGTGGGTACTCACTGGCTGGAAATAACACTGTAATGAAGCAGAGTTTCACAGGTACTCGGTAAGTCCTCCAGCAGCCCCCCCATGGGTATACAGACACCACATCAAGTGCAAAAAGGTATGAGCACCCATCAAGGCCATACACACATCCAGTGCCTCTGGGCAGAAGTGCATGGGGCAGGGGGTTGTGACCAATCCCATGAGTGATCAACACCTAGAATCACAGACTAGTTGGAAGGGACCTTTAGAGGTCATCTACTCGAAACCCCCTGCAATAAACAGGGACATCTCCAACTAGATCAAGATGCTCAGAGCCTTGTCCAACCTGACCTTTAATGTTTCCAGGAATGGAGCACCTACCACCTCTATGGGCAGCCTCTGCCAGTGTTTCACCACCCTCACAGTAAAAAGTTTCTTCCTTATACCTACCCTCTTTCAGTTTAAAACCATTACCCCTTGTCCTTTGCAACAGACCTTGCTAAAAAGTTTGTCCCATCTTTCTTTTAAGCCCCCTTTTAAGTACTAAAAGGCCTCAGTGAGGTCTCCCTGCAGCCTTTTCTCCAGGCTGAACAACACCAACTCTCTCAGCCTGTCCTCACAGGAGAGGTGCTCTAGCCTTCCGATCATTTTTGTGGCCCTCCTCTGGACCCACTCCAACAGGTCCGTGCCCTTCCTGTGCTAAGGGGTCCAGAGTGGGATACAGTATTGCAAAGAGCAGAGTAAAGGGGGAGAATCTCACCTCCCTCGACCTCCCCAGCCATGCTTCTTCTGATGCAGCCCAGCATACAGTTGTCTTTCTGGGCTGCGAGAGACATTGTTGGCTTCTGTTGAGCCAACCAACACCCCCAAGTCCTTCTCAGCACGGCTTCTCTTCATCCCTTTGTGCAAAGAAACTGTTTTACAGCCTCAGAGTTTGGCCAGTTCTGAAGCAGGTAGATGTTGTCACATGACAGCAGGAGAAGGGAAACCTGTCGTGATAAGGAAATTACACCAGCTTCTGTCTGGCAGATTTACCAGGGATGGGAAAAGGTGAAAGGTTATCACAGCTACACAGAACTGCCAGGACAGGGGGCTTGTCCTCCTCACTCGCTAGGGGTTAACCATCTGGAAAATGCTTCCAATAACATGCCCTGGTCTTCAGACTGATTAACCACAGCCCAGGAGGAACACATTGGTCTGAGTCTGTGGTTCTGCTGTAATACAGTGTCCTGAGATCATGCAGCTTTTCCTTCCCAATGGAAGCCGGCTTCAAAACAAGGCAGAGAGGTTCACCCATTCTGTCCCCCTGCACCAGCGATCATTCCTGAGCGCTACTGCGGCTCTTACAACTCTGTGAGTGCAAATGCTCACCTTCAGAAGTGTGTAGTGAAATCCCATGGGACTGAACCAAACTCTACCCCTCCAAATATCACCTAAAGCAGGATTAGTGAAAGACTTAACAAAAGACAAATTTTTTTTTGCACTGTGTGTGGATGTCATGTTCCTCTATGCCTTTCAAAAGTGAAGGCTATTCACTGCAGAACACATCTGAATCTGGTTCCACAAGAGTTTGAATAAATTGTGCAAGCTGTTAATCACCATAAATTCCTTTCATTATATTCTTTGCCATACATTTTTCACTATGTTCAGATAAGAGGTAAAAGGGAGCACTACTGCCAAAATATCATTCAGACTCCTTCTGAACAGGATTAAACAATGCTGTATCTAAAATGCCAGAAATTACAGTGGCCTGTGTTTATAGTTTCTGTTGCATAATGGTTTCATTTCTGTCATTCATTTCTTTCCATCTTAAACTTAGTCTTTGCAGTCTCTCCCAAATGCTGAGACTTTAAAAACTCCACTAAATTATCTTTTACTCTACTAAATACTCTCTGAAGGACCAGGAACCACTCATTCATAGTCACTCCGAATTCTAAAGATCAATTTATCAAAGATAAGGTCTTTTCTCATAATGTACACCTCAAAGAATACGTCTTAGGCATGAAAGGAAAACCAGTTTTATCATATAAAATATTAATTGGTTTACCTACTCTTCTTTAAAATACAATGTTGTAACTAAAATACAAAATACTTATATGAAATCTAGTCATCTAATTGTTAGATCGTATTTGCATAGGGCATAGAGATAAAGGCTGATACATATCTTCCTCAAATATGAACTCAGATATCTGCTTTGAGTCCAAAATAAATAAATACATAAAATCATTACTTACATTGTGGTTTCACCTATACCATGTTAAATTATATTGTGATGGGGTCCTGTCACCTGTATGTAATTTCTGATATTAGAAATTTTTCGCTACAAAAAAGAAATCTCCATTATTAGCAGAATTATCATGCTTGGGACTCCACTCTCCTGTACTCAATTCTTACCAGATTTACAAGTCATCAGGGATATTGCTCAGAACTAAATGCACTCAAGCCTTGCCTCACTGCAGACACATCACTAATAGAAAAACAGAGACTGCAAGTACCACGAAGCCTCACAAACCAAAACGGGGACACTTGCATTTACCATAATCCTTTGTAAATGGTCTTTCAAAGTCACAATCCAGCTATGCCATTAACTTTCCCAGCTTGTTTAAAGTCTGTCACAAGAAGTTATAAAGGTAATGCAGTGCAAGCAGCTTTCAAATACTGAGATGGAGAGAAAAGGCATGCTGTCTTCCACTGGCAAAGAGACTGGTAACTCCCTCTCCTAACACAAGCGCCTAAGTGTGATATCAAGTTAGGGGGTGTGAATATCACATCCCTTCCAAGAAGTTAAGACAACTTTTTTATTTTAAAAAACATTTTTTTCCCCATTTCCCAGAATTATACATGTATTTGGATAATCAGAACATTCATTTTCTTAGTGCTTGAACCTATGGACTGGCGGTGACTGGGCGGACACAAGTATGACCAACTATCCACCAGAGAGCTAGCAAAGCTCTGTACAGGGTGTCTGGGTAACTTATATTTACTGCAAAGTGGGCATACTACTACAGTGGGCATGCAGGTCTGGAAACATAAAAATGTGTTGTTCCAACTTATATAGCATAATCTGAGCATCTAACACTGGTGAGACCATGTGGAGAACTTACATTAAAAATGTAAAGACCCACAGACTGAGTCCCTGAGCTACTGCAGGGTCTGACTTTCCCATGGAAAGGGCACTGTGCTGCTAGTCATCTTCTCAGGGCAAAGCCTCCCCTAGAAAATGTCTGAATGCTTCAAGCTGTTCTTCAGACGCGTTTAACAAGCTGTCAGGATGACTTAAAAATAGTACAGGAACTAAAGGAAAAACAAAAGTTCTAATTTGCTTGTTCTGCTTTCCCTGCTGTGATGTTATCAGGAATTGGCCAGCTTAATTTAGCTCTGCTAGTTGCCAGAGCATGGCATAATTTTGTTTTAATTTTGTTTCTTGGCTGGGTTTGCCAAACCCCACCGCTAATCATCCATCAATGACTGGCACCAGCAGTTCACACCAGATCCCACACCAGGAGTCCCAGGCCCTGCTCCTGCTGCTGTTGACAACGTGGCCACCAAGCAACACGTTTGTCTCCCCACGCTTCACAGCCCACATCTATAAAGGCAAGGTATAGTTACCATCTAGGTCGTTGTGAAGGAAAATTAACACTTTTATAAATGTTTAGAATTTGAAATCCTTAATGGAATTATTATTTTGTGAAGCTTTAAGATTTCATTTTTAGCTTGGAGGAAGTGTGAAATGGAAGAAAATAAAGCTCCTGCAACATTGAAATCAAAGCTGAGATCTTCAGACTGGTTCTGATCTTTGCATTGCTTGCAAGACTGAGATCCTCCTCCAGCTGAAGTGAGGGCTGTTTGCCTGTCTGAAACTAATGCAACCAAAGTAAAAATCAAGCTTTAACTAGCACAGACAAAATGAGAGTCATCATTAAGCTTTCCAAATGCAATGCAGTATTTTCTTCTTTTTCCCCAAGTGTCTGTCCTTCATTACTTTGGTTAAGCCTTAGTATTCAGACACAACAACATGGTTTTGAACAGGGTTTAAGATTACTGGAAATAGAGAGGCCATTTGGAAAATGGCACAGCCTTGGTAAGAAGATCCATGACTGGGTGAAAGCACACAGGGGCTTACTTAGAGATAAACCTTCCATATGTAGAATTCAGCAGAACATAACTACACTAAGATTTGCCATTAGTAAACAAACAGCATCTCATATGCCTTTTTCTGATATATCAAACAATTGGGTTTTATTTACCTCAGGTTCCAGTGAAGCCAATAATTCATCATTCCCAAGCAGTGTAACACAATGGCTCCTGCAATATTTAACAAAATCATTTGCAGGCAGTGAAGTTACCTAAACTAACCTCCTCCAGAATGATGGGGTGGACATTCCTGCAGAGCTCCAGTTTAAGATAGCAGCTTTCTTATTTACAAGGCTGGCTTGTTTGCAAGTAGCTCTGACACTCAAGTCCGTACCCATGCTAAGCGCGAGGCTGACTGCGCGCTGACGCCACCACACGGAGTATTACCCAAGCTGTAGGGTGACCAACATTTCAGACTGCCCAGGCAACTTTCCTTAGGAGTAGAGTTCAAACTAATATTCCACATTAATTCCTGACTCATCTATGCAGATTATGAAGATACAGGATTCTGCTCCATATAGCACTTTTTTATTTTCTAATTTGATACTGAATTAAAATCATTCACATGCACAATGAAACATCAATCAAATGAGAATCAACATACTGTCAAACACACATGGCCCCAAAGAGTTATAGGAACCTATGAAACATGCCTTTCACACCACCCTGCAGCATTCAATAGCCTTCAACAGCACGTTTTCCCCTAAAATTAAAGGACAAAGCACATTTATGAGAAGTAGGGCTTTCAAAACTTGTGATTCTTGCTAATTCATTTTACAGGAAAAGAAATTTCAAAAGATCAAATATTGAGATGCAGGATTTTAGTCTGACCAGAAAAGCCAATAAATCAACCTCTCATTGACTGAAGAAAAAAAGAAAATAATCTATCTTAAGGTATCTTGATACCAGCACATCTTCTCAGTTTTAAAGGAATAGACAGTGCTTCTGCAGTTAAGACGAATACACGTATAGGTCAGTGTACAGGGTAAGTCTAAAAGACACATGCATTTGGAAAAGATTAAATTTCCATTCCAATAAAGCAAAATCTTTGGGATTTGACTGGGACAGGCCAAGCACATGGCAGATTAAAGTAGAAAAATCTTTCTTTTGATCTTAAAGCAAAGGTTTCCTCTTTGTTCCATGAGGAATGATATGGCTCTACCTAGTTTCAGTCCATCAGCACAACATCCAAAACAACACCCAATAATTCCTGGGGTGCTCTTTGTGCCCAAAGAGCTATGCACAGACAGGAGGCCCAAAGGAAAAGGTTATTCATAAATTGCATAAATATATTTTGCCCTTCATATGAGTAACTCTGAGTAAATCCCTTGTCCTCACATCTTTTTGAGATATGGTCAGGGGAAATGTCAGGCTGATCTTTAGCAGGTTCCTTCTCTCAAGACAAGGATTTGCACAGAAAGGAAGACAGAAGCTGCACTCCTCCCCCCCGCTCTCCCCCTGTAATGACTTCATTATACTTAGATATATTGTTTATTGTTTTCTATAATTTCCTTGTTTTAAAGGGATGTGAAAAAAGAAGGCTTAATATGTTTATTATCTTTAATACTAGTGTAGGAATAGTACTTATTAACTACTTCTATGAAATCAATACAAAATTGTCTTCCAAAAATCACACTGGTCCTCCCATGAAAGCTGAATTGCAAATGAAGTGTTGTAAGCACTGAGCATCCTTTTGCCTTCCATGTACCTGCAGTTCTTGGATGTCGCTGCAGTGTGGTGCAAGTACAGACATGGAATAAACCTGGAAAAGGTGAATGGTCATCACCTCAGGAAAAATGAAATACTGAACTTGGAGCAGAATACAGGCTTACTTGTTTGGCTCAGATTGAAGAGGCAATTGAGGATCCCTTTTGGTCAGTGCCTCTTGATCCTCATTGATTCTTGGGGAGCTAAAAATCCTTCTAGATGGTGAAAGTTAGATGAGAGGAACTTCACTCCAGTTACTGGGTCATGAGCCTTCTATAGATCTACTTTGCAATTTAAGAGTCTAAAATACCTTTGCGTAACAAAAAACCCCTAGCAAACTGATCAAACTTACCACCTTTGTCTGAAACAAGAAGGTGAAGTGCAAGAGACCTGCTAATCTGTCAGATAAAGTGCATGTATATAGTATAAAGAAACATTGGATTTCTGGTTTATATGGAAAATTTCTCTCTCTGGCTTTCAGTTTGCCTTTTTTATTATGGTATTTCAAATCAGTACATTCTTCAGTATCTTGAACTTGTCTCCCTCCTTAGGCTACAGGATAAAAACTATCCCCAAAGAACTTACAAAATACTTTTAGTTAACAAGGAGAACACAACTCTAATTTCCAATCAGTTTGCAAAAAAAAACCCTATCACAGCTAGTCCCTGGGTAGCTTCTCTTTTCACTTTCCTTTAGGTGTTCTGTTGTTAGAAAAATATTTTCTGAGATCAAATTCTCTTGTTACAATTCTATTTTTACTTCACTTTTATGAGACTCTGAAGAACATTGCTTGGTCATCATCCAGGACTGTATTTCTCTTCATGTATCAAATTCCATCTGTGACTTATCAACCACACCGAGACTATTCTTTAGCTAAGCAACCTGGAAATATTGCTTTTCCACCCATTTTCCTTTTCAGGCTTCGCAGTTCTGTAACTGACTAAATCTTCCTTGGTAAAACTTACACCTACCTCATCCCTGGTTTATTTCTTGTACCACCATACAGGCCAAATTATTCAAATTCTCCTTCACAATCAAAAAAGGGTTTGTGAACTTGTGTTACTGAGCTGCTCTGTAAAAAACACTGAGCTTGGCCTCATTTCCTGGTGAGCACTTCTCCACCTCCCACATTCACAGGCGTCTGGCTGCTTCTTCAGCTCTTAAGTAATTTGTGGCTTCCCAGACTCTGCCAGCAGCTGCCCTCATCCCACTTTCAAAGATGGGAAAAAACATGTCTACATGTAAACCCCAAACCTAACCTTGCTGCTCTGCCTGGTTCTTCGCAATCTTACGCGCCTAAAATCCCAGCAAGATTTATGGCTCCCGCTCATATATGCTCCAGGTAAACTTCTGCTGTCCTTTCATTCACAGTAATATACCTCAACAGCAAAATGCTACCCACTTTTGTCTATTTAAATAAATCCCTCCCCAAACCAATCCAAAAGCACATAGCCTTCCTGCATTACTGACAAAACTAATACATATACACGTGTGGAGGATGCCACTGCTTCTAGAAAGTACCTTTTGCGTATGTGAAAGGGGAGATTGGGAGAGCTGTCAGACATGGTTTTCTCCCTTCTTGTTATTCTCATATAACCATCCTGAAACAAAGAATTAGGAAGCAAAATTCTCCCAAGAATAAAGTATGGAGAGGAAATGCAGGCAATGAAATATTTTTTTAAAAAGTTCTAAGAAAGGGAATTTACATATCTTAAATCTGTAGGCAGCCCTGCAAACTACATTTCATTCTCTTTTGAAAGCAACTGCTCTCTGCATTCACAACTCCATAACAAATTCCATAGCAACCCTGTGAAGTGCACAAATAATAGACCTCAATAAGTCACAATAAGAAATTTGAGAGCTGTGGACAGAAAGAGGCTCTCAAAGGTGCTTTAAAATACCCGATTCCTCAGGATACTTTTCGCCCAGTATTCACACTGCCCCTTCAAAGGATCTGAGTTCAGTCTGTGTCTCACTTGCTTACAAAGCCCATTTCCCTTTGCACAATACCTCTCACTGCTCTGTAGGACTTCACAGTCCCCAAAAGGGAAGGGCTTGACATCTTTTCTGGTTGTCACAGCATCATTGCAGGCAGCTGTGTGGAGCAACAGGACCAACTGAGAGTCAGGGAAGAACCCATCAGAAAATAAGCCTGAGCATAACCAAGACCTTCCCTCTCAATAAGGTCTTTTGGCCCAATTCAGAACAAGCCCTGCGGTCACTGATATGGAAATTCCACCACTTCTACATGGCCAAACCAGACAATTCTTTCTTGCCAGGATTAGCAGTAACTATATATGTTTGTTAAAAGACAAAACAAAACAAAACAATAGTTATTCCTATCAGTAGTGTTTAGTATTTTCTTTAATTCCACAGGATGTGTTTAGTTTATATACTGACAAGAATTTTTGTATCTTGTCAGAGCAAGAGATGTAATAAAAGTATAGTTTTGGTTGCAACCACTATTGAAAATTTAATTAAGAGCTGCATGAATATTTATTCTCTCCCATTCTCTTCAAACTCCCCACTTAGCTGCAAGAAGGAAATACTTACTTAGATATGCACGCTATCTGGTCCAGCTAAATCAAAGAAACTGAACATAAATAAAAACATTTCAGTGCCTGAAGAAAAGGCCAGGACCTACCATCTACTTGGAAAATTGCAATAGCCTGGGCATGTCCGTACATCTCTGTCTCATAATGCTAGGTGCAGGACGTGATGGGCATGGCAGGGTCTAGTAATGGTTTCCACATGGCTCTGCTGCTACAAAGGAACAAACTCCACTGAGGACACAGGTGGAGAGTTGGGAGGACAGTGAGAGGACATGGGAGGCCTGGCAGGCAGTCTTGGAACCAGCTAGGAGAGCAGTGCTTGCCAGGGCACCCATCACAGGAGAGGAACCTTCAGGGGGACCATGCCAAAAGCATACAAAGGCTTTAATCTCCAAAGCTATTTAATTAGAACACAAAAACAAGAACAACATAACTCTTCAGATACAAAATACAAACCTTCTGATTTGAAAATGAATCCTGCCTCCCTTCCCATCTTGCAAAATTGCCCTTCCTTCCAGCTTTGCTTTCCAACGCACCTGCTGTGGCTCCCCAGGCTGATACCTCTCTCTCAGTCTCTACAGGCCTTGTCTGCCTGGCAGCAATCTGGTTTCCCTTCTCCCTTTGCCACCTGCACTCTAAGCTCTTCCCTGGTGTACGCATCTGCTTCTGGAGCCTGTCCTACACAGCGCTGCTGCAGCTTCTGCTCCGGAGGGCAAGTGCTCCATCCAGCCCAGGAGGTCTGTCTTGTCAAGTCACAGCTTCAAAGCCCAAGCAGACAAATAAAGACATCCTGAATCCTCATCCTTGGAAAATTCAGAACAGAGGAACAAGAGTATCACTTGTGCCGTAAAGAGCCCCTTGCATTTCCCCAGGTGCCAGCACTAAGTCAGGAAATGGAGCCAGAGCATTTAGGAGAGAGCAGTGATCAATCTGGATTAATGGCACACAGGCAGAAAGACCAGGTCAGTGGCAGCACTGTGCATGCAGATCATTGTCTGGTCATGAAGTGTTCCATCCAAAAAAAGATTAGAGCTCTCCCCTTATAGAAGAATAGCAACATGGACCTGCTGGGGTTTGCTCCTCCTTCCTGCCCTGCCACAGTCCAGACCCACCACCTTCAAGGCAGATGCGATAGCTTCAATGGCTAAACCACTTCTGGTTTACAGGATTTATGTGTTCATTATCTCTATTCCTCTGACAAACTGTCAAGATCCTCTTTCATTCAACCAGCAAACGTTTAGAACACACACATCTGATGTTTGAAATGTTTGAAACTACTGACTGATCTGCTTGAAGCCAGATTGTTTATTAGCACTGTTCTGAAAAGTAGTTCAGAATTTCAATTGTAAACACACTTTTTCTACATCTTCTGGCATTACTATTTAAAGTACAAGACTAAGAATGAGAAAACACAAAGATGCAAATGAATATACTTCCCAGGGAAAAAAAAAATCTTTTCTGCTTTTCTTCTTCAAATTTTGCTCTAGGAGCTAGGAGAAACCATGCTTTTATCTCTCATTTCCACTGGAAGATTTTATTAGCTCAATTAGCAGAGCTATCCATACTGAATTTTCTCTTTCTGTCATTACTTTTCAGCTCTTGAATGTAAAATGCACTAGGCAGAAAGATCTTGAGAGGCAATTTATGGCAAGCTTGAGAATCTTTCAGTCTTTATGTCTATCTTTACACCAGACATGAAGTAGCATATAGAGACCTAAGGCTGTGGATCTCGGTGGTACATGGGGTGCCTGCAGACAGTTCACCCTGGGATGCAGAACCCATGGTGGATACGCAGGGACTCAGAGCAGCTCAGCCCCAGCGCCCATGTGCTTCTGCGTGGGACATGGGACCTGCACTGCTTGACTGACCAGCATGGCCACCATCTGTGGGGCTCAGCAGGTAGGGACTACGTTCAGAAGTATATGGGCACAAAGGCAGCCTTATAGAAACAACAAGTATTTAATAACTCCATTCCTGCCTTGCTGCAACCAAGTAATCTAGTGGAATAAGGCAGCCTTATCCTTACACTTCTATCATTATTATTCTATTAACAGACTCTACCTTTTATTCTGCCTGAAATAGTATTGACTAATACCTTTCCTTAAGGGCAGTTTTAAGATGTGAATGAACTACTATCTCTACATTATCTGAAACAGAGCAAACATTTTCCATCAAGTCTTCACCTGTTCAAGAAAGAAACACTTCCTCTTGCGTGTGTGGAAGTATGTGGAATTGGTGCTGTGTCTGGGGGGATCTTTGCCCTGGTCACAGCTACAGGCTCAAAAGGAAGCAGACTCCAGAGGCTGTCTGCCTGGATGACTGCCACGTTTAGCGCACAGCATTAGTCAGGAGCAAGTGCCTCATGTTTCCAAAAGTTATGCTTTGTGACTGCAGAAACTAAGTACTAAAGACCTTCCTTACATTTTCCTGTAAGCCCAACAGCAAAGTCAGAGGCTTGCCACACAGGAAAGGACAGCTTTTAATTCTTGGTCTCCCCTTCGCTCCAAATCCATTTTCTTATAACCTTGTACTCTTGTCCAGGAGAGAAGGTTGAAGGATGTAACCCAACACCTCCCAGTCTTGGTGAATCCCCACAAACATAACTCCTACAAATACAATACTTCAAGAGTGAGCTTCCAGGAGAATCCTAAACACTGTTAATGGGGTTGTTCAACATGTCTGAAATTTTAACAAAGGAGTCAAAAGACGTAAATTAGATGAGTCAAACTGGTCTTTGTGAAATAAAGACAGTAATTCTGCAGAAAAGAATTCAAGTAGAAGGTACGCATTTAATAGCCTAGTGTCACACCGACAGCACTTGTTACCGTTACAGGATAGTGGTCATCATCAGGATCTGTGAATTTGCCTATCTTTAGAATAAAGAGGTATTTCAAATATTGTAGGTACACAGTATATGTAATTACTGACTTTCAATAACTAGGCCAACACAAAATAGGTATTCACTCTGTACCTCTATTTAAGAAACTCTAGTATAAAATACAGTCAAAGTAATCTCTATTTATCTGAGGTCTAAAAATCCTCTGTTGGTGGACTTAACATCACTGCTGTTTCTGTAAAGTGTGAATCAACATCCCACACCTTAAATCAGCAAATTACTGTATCGTTTCTCTTGTGGTTGTCATTCAGAGCACTTCATCCCAGAGAGAAGAGAAAACATTTGTTTCTTTGACAGTGGCTGATAATGAGTATACTTGTACAAAAGCAATTTATATGGGTCAGTATGTAGCCTGTTACAGGAGGATTCTTACACAGCTCTTCAGCATGGAGCAAATGGAGAACGTGCTTTTGCTGCTATTGAATCATATCCATTCCTGAAAATGACTGTGGTTCCTCTATTTACAGTGTGATTGAGAAAGAGAGGGAAGAAGATCAGGTCATTACTCACAGTGTGGATTGACAAAACAGTACTATAACAATACAAAAATTATTAATACGACACAGCACTAGAAAGCATCATGTTACCATCTATCTCGCATTACCACCTGCTGTGCTATACCATAAAGGAGACAGGTCAACTGCTTCATTTCACTGAACAGATCAATCCACAATGGTGAGAAAATTTGTATTGCATTATTCTAGCTGTGTTCTGTCTTCTGTAAGTTGGTCGTGACTTCATTTGAAAATTGGGTGTACATCTCTATGACGGTAAGCAGGAATATTAGCCTTCTACACAGCCATTTGATTTATATTATACAACATTTGTGGAATGCATCTCATTAAGCCATAATTCTGCACTGAAATCAGATTAGTCATTTTCCTACCCTGAATCTACAGATTTTCCTATCAGTGCCTCTACTTTCAAAATTGAATTTCTGCCTCTGAATCACATTTCAGAAGAGGGTTAATTTTGCCAGCAATTTATATCGTGTTATTGTTACTATGAAATGGGCTTAGAAGAGAAGAATATCAAATACTTTTAGTTTTCAAAAGCTGAAGAGCTGATGGGAAGACAGCCATCCCATTTCTAACTCAGAACCACACGCTTAAATTGACACAGTGTGCGTGTTAGCAAAACAAAACAATTCAGAACAGAGATTAGAGGACAAAACAGATAGAAAGAATTGATTAAGTCTATTGATTCAGAGCAGCACTATGTGCATTTAACACTACTCCAGAAATAAGACCCTTCCTGGTTTAGAATTTACATGTCAAATGGAAATGCCATTACCCTAAGAACCAACATAAACTGGGAAACAGAGTGCCACTGTACTCATCTCCAAACAATGAAAAACTTACCAATTTGAAGCCAGAGTCAGTTTAGACCACATATCAGAGCAGCTCTTTCTGATACAGGAGAATAATAACCTTACTTGTATTCTGATATCAGACTTGCTGAGAATAACAGCCTGATTTACAAGAGAACAGATATTTTCATCATGCAGTTCTACTTTTTCATCCTCAGCAAGAGTTGGTGGGCAAGGTGACAAAATGCATATCCCCAGGAAGGAATAACATTAAATACTGCTTGCCAAATTCTTCAAGTAAAAAATAAATCTGCAGACACTAAACCCACACTCACAATGATCCTCTGATCATTAAAATCTTCTTTCCCCAGGGTCATCATCTTCATCCACCCCCTTCACAATGCCTCTGAGACAGCCACACCTCCAAGGCAAGTTTCTGACTACAGACAGAAACTGTTTGTATAGAAACAGTGGGCATTCCGTGCAGATAAGGAGAGCACAAGTTCAGTGTTTGGTCTGAAGTCGCCAGGAGAAAAGGGGAAACAGGCTTCCAGGAGACTAAATTAACTTTAATCTGCTACCCCATTCAGGTAACCTTCCTACCGGCTCATTCCACAGTCACTCCAATTCACAACCTAGGATCTTTAAACTGCCATTTACATGAAAATGTCAGGCCATGAATTGCAGGAGCGAGGCAGAATTATAGATTTGCCTCCAGCATCTCTGCTACACAGGCTGTAACCTCTGGCAACAGGGCAGAGCAGGCAGCGGGGAGCAGCAGCGGCTGAGTCACGGCTGCTCTTTGCTTCAGCACCCACTCGGCATCGCCATAAGAGAATTTTAACGAGGCCAAAAAATATACCCAGAATCATCACTGGTGTTACACAAGGGTCTTGTGGAAAGAGATGCCAAAATTTAAGACAAACAGTGTTTAAAGAAATAGAACTGAAACTGCAGCATCAATTGTCAACCAAATCTCTTGCTGTGAATACAAATCAATTATAATCTTGTCTCTAACTTTTTAGGATGTGTTCAACAGATACATTATAAAGACTCTGAAAGCTAATGGAGCCTGGAATATGAGCTTCATCCTTAAAATGATATGTAACGTAATTATGCATAATGGTCTTCTACTGAGTTACAAATTTACAGAAGTTTGACTTCTGTATAATTGCTTATTTGACATTAGTGTCTGTGTAACTGCAATCATATTGAGGCTTCAGCTTGTCAAATATTTTGTGGTTTTCCACCTGTGAAACATTAGAATTGGCCTGACTTTTTCACATTAATCTGGCCCAAGTAAAACAGCCCTTCTGATCTTGGCTTTAGGTACTGCTTTCAGCCACCCACAGGGCTTGAATGTACTGGAACCTAGACTGTCACCATGAGAAGTAAATGTCCTTTCTCAAGGACAGGAAGCATCATCAGCACACCAAATTCAGAACAGCATTCCTCAGCATTTCCTGTGCAGCAGAGGAAACCTCACTGCACATGGACAGTATTTACCCATTTCAAAGGTAAAATACAGGATAAGAAAGGAATTGAAGTCCCACCCCTAGGACATAACTTCATCACTTGGACATATGTGATCAGTATTCCACCACACCGTGTGCAGGATTTCCTCTCTTACATAAGTCTACTTCCATCACATTGGTGATTCTCTGTATTCAGACAGCACAAAAAACCTACAAAGGAATGATGCTACCTAGAAGCCTGAAGCAACCTAAAAGAGCTTCCTGAACCACCTATTAGCTCCTTCTCACCAACAGGCTCTCCACATAATCGAGCTGAAGACCAAATACACCAGCATTTTTACCTGTAGTCAAAGAACTTATCCTCAGCACCCATTAGACTGCGGGACCCTTTCCCTCACAGAAACAAGCACTGTAGCCGTGAGGATTGGATATGAGAACACTATACCATCAATATAATCAGGCTGTAAGTGTTCTGAGTCCTTATTTGAATGTGCTGCTACATTGATAAGTGATTTCTGTTTTAAATGAAAAACAAGGACATTATGAATAAAGATGATTTTGAATTCATGAAGATGAATTTGGTTGGATTAAGGGAACAAGCATGCAAACATCAGACACAGCTAAGCTTCAGCAACCTTGCAGTAAAAATAAAGACAGCACCACACAATTACTAAAAACTATGTTAAAAAAAAGACTGTGTAAAGGGAAGATTGAAAAAGGTGTAAACCAATAGCGATGAAGGTTAAAACCCAATCCACATACTCTGCCTTTTCACACTCATAACTCACTGCACAGAAAAAAAGATTATCTCCCACCACTGGAACGGCTCAGTGCCTCAAGGAAATGCAAAACAATTACTAAATAAAAGAAGACCACATCTATGAGGTATGTGAGATATGAGGTGAAATACTCTTACAACAACAACAACAACAACAACAAAAAAGGAGACCAAGGGGGAAAAGCCTCACTGCATATAAATGAAAACATGCAGCAAAAGGGCATCACACTAATATGGAGAAAGACATGAACACAGCCACCAGACCCAGGGTGGAAGTGGGGTAATACAGAGACTTACGTATCCAAGTTCTCCCAAGAACACCAGAAGGATTCTTCTGAGCTAAAACTTTGCCCACTTGAGCAAATGGTCCCTGCCAAAAGCCAAGGAACATCTCATTAAGCTGTTCCTGTATCTCACACAAAAGAAATGAGTTTCATAATGCATCACAACAAAGGAAAGGCTGATCCTGATTTTTCATTGTTATTATAAATAAGGAACTATTTCACAGCAGCCATTGAAATTCCTGCACAGAGATAGCAAAAACTCTGCAGATACAAAATGATGTTTAGGCTCAGGAGGAAACACAGACTCCTTATTTTTAATCCTCCCGCAGCAGAAGACCTTTTGTTATTGACACAAGGGGGGAAAATAAAAACAGCACATCAATTTTGTCAATTTTTCAGGTTATCATTAACATAAAGCATTTTCCACAACTTTTCTTTTTTTTTACCTCTATTTTAGTTCTTATAGCACTTACACTACCGATCTAACATCATAGGATGAGTGTTTTAAGGAAGAAAAGACACGAGTGGCACCACAAAGTTGGATTCTCAGGCAGGCAAGCTGCCATCCCTCAGAAGGCAGCTGAGTCACAGAGTGTATAAATAACTCTGTCAACAGAACAACTTGGTCTCACTGTGAAATCACTCAGCGGAGCCAGTAAGATGGGGAATGTAGCAGCCGTCACCACTGCGCCAGCGGTTCCCTTTCCCCTCACATCACCTCGAACAGCACTGCCTCTTCCAAGCAGCAAAGCTATGCATGAAGTCAGATGAGAATGTCCTGTTCCCAGCTGCAGACATCAGGCTTCGTGAGAATTCATTAACTCTGTCACGATTTGCAAATCCTAGCAGTGTCTCTACACCAGGGTGTCCATGTGTCAGAAACAATGCTACAAAAAGGGATGGAGCCCTACAGAAACTTGGTGAGGAGAAGTGCTGGGTCACATCCTGCCCAGCAGGATTTCCCAGCTCTCAGACCCAGCACAGCCTTTACCTGTCCCACCGTTAACAGCCAGAACATGCTGAATAGGAAGGCAAGGTCATTCGCAATGGTGGCAGCAGAGAGGCACAGCTTTTCTGGAAGGCAGTCATGGAAGCACATAGAAACGTCTGCTTGCATCAAATACCTCTTTGGGGAACAGGCTTCTTTTAAAGCAATAAAGCTTATGCAAGAGTATTGGTGGCATTAAACTATATATAACTTAACTCATGACCTTGTCATCTCATCCGAAAATTAAGACACACATACACACATGCACATTGTTCAGCTAAGACCTTCCTTGTACCTTGACTCGATTTCTTCTTTACATCCAGAAGTAACAAAAAAACAGTTTAGGACTGCATTTGGCCAAACTCTCTAATACAAAGACTTCGTCAATCCAAAGACATTTCGCTTCATCACCAGGACAGGCATACCACTGCCATTGTCAGTACAATGTCATCTCAAATCTTGGCATGCTTGGGGACCCAACTATGGAAGAGGGCAGTTATTCTCCCCTAGGTGGAAAGGGCATGCCTTTATATCACATTGCATTCCATGCAGAAATGCTGTGGCACTGTCGGATACCACATCCCAAAGAAGCCTACTCTCTTCCACTATTTTGCAATTGGCTTTTGAATGATTATGGCAAAGTTTCCAATACTCCAGGAGTTAAAATAATCTAGACTAAAATCAGAGCCTTCCATGGGCAATTTCTGTCTTCCACCAAACAGCTTAATTTAATTTTCAACAACTGCACAAGTTCTGCAGCCACATCTCCCTTCAGCAGACTGTCTGCATGTAAAACAGAAGTTCACAATACTCTATACAACCTCATAAAAATATGCAGCGTAAGACACTAACCATCTCTTTGCAAACTGCTTGCTCTTCTGTTTCTTTTTATGTTTCTGTCCTGTCTGTTTGCCTCTCAACAATTCGTCTTCCAAAGAAATTCTGAAACCACACAACAAAAACGTAAAGTTACATCATGGACTTCTGTCAGGTGAAATATGAGGACTCCATCCTAAAAGCTCTGTGCAGTCAGCATTTCCACTGACTTCAGGGAGAAATCTGCCAAAGAGCTGAGCCTTACTATAAAAAGCAATGTAAAGATCCAAACCAAAGATGCAAATCCAGATGCATTTTTGCTCTATATAGGTGACTTGTACTACCTTAACAGAAGAAACCAACTTATGGCTTCTTGGGCTGCCAGATCCTGTTCCAAAACACACAGAGCTAATGGAAACATTAAAATATGATGTTTCACCCTTCATCTGTAACCTGCCCTCCTTAGTGAATGCCATTACAGGCTTTGATGGTGGGTTTAATTCTCAGCTACATCAAGTTCCTTTAATTAGCAGGAGTAAATGTGGAGATTCATGTAATTTATGGCCAAATATTATTGCATTTCTTACGCTGAGCCAGACATTGTAAAAAGGCATGTGTAAATAACTACCTGCAATTGTCTCGCCCTCCTAAACACCAACCTTCTCTCAAATTTCCTTATGCTTTTTTTATCCTCTGCTTATGGAGCATGTACCGTTCAGCTCACTGTAAAGGATCTTTCTGAAAATGCTCACTTCTTGCCAGAGGAAAAGGCATAATGCTCAAAATGGAAAAAAAAAATCCAGACTAAAAAAAAAAATAATCTGCATTTCCCTGTGGGAGTGATCTGAAGAGATACTATATCTCTCCTTCTTATGAGAGCAGCAGTTATATTCATTTATTGTAAACATTTTCATTTTCTTCTGCCTTTTCGTTCTCATTTGACAGAGGTGATAGCTGAGGTCAAGTCATCCATTGCCTAATGAAACCATCCTGTTGCAAAAACAAACAAACCAGACTTTCTCGGGGTAGCAATGGCTATTATTCGTCTTTCACCGTCTCCTTTGCCTTCCTCTATATCTATACAGCAGATATGTTCTCCATTTTCTACTTTATTTTCCACTCATTTTACAACCATGCAATTGATGGGCTCAGGTAAGGAACAGAAAAAGGATATTAAAAAATCCCACACTGATGGCATTTTCTTTCTACTTGATTTTTATAGAGAAAAAATGGTCTACTACCTACTGTCATCGCATTATCAACCCAGCAAAACATTTATAGGATTGAAATGAAAATTAACTTCTCTCCTGTATGTGAGGAGGTATCTGCGAGGTGTTGACAATGTGAATGCAGTAAATGGCAGGCTGTGCTGCCAAAGCTGCTCCCTCGCCGATGGACCGGGAGCTTCCTTGAGGCCACCATGCCAGTGGGCTCGCATGATCTCACTGCTACATCCCATCTGAAAAGAGAGATGGCTGGTAGCACTACACTGTCTTTCACATTTATCTCCCTTTCGCAGATGCCAGTCTAATGTCTGTGAATACAAATGAAGGGATACAATGAAAATAAGTTTGTTTGGCATTGAGAGTCAACTGTGAATGACTAACAATCAATGAATAACCCAGTGGGTGTTTGACTAATGGTCTGCATGTTAGGTTTTTGAAAGCTAACCTCTCGAAGCATATTTTCACCCCCTTGGCTCCCTAACAGAGGATAAACATTTCAAAGTAAGCACTGTCTTTCTCAGTACTTCTTTGTACGGTGCCCTAGCACAATGGGGCTCTGTTCTCAAAGCAACGCTTAAAGCAAAGTTCAACACCCAGTTCCTTTTATAATCTCACAATAAACAATAAGTTTTCTGCTTTCCTGGTAGGTAAAAGTCTTATTGATCAGATCCACTGTTAGTTAGTTGCTCACCTTGGCAATAATCCTCTTGCTAGGTAGGAGAGAAGGAAACTCTTTTCCTCAGCAGCTGCATTCTTACTTGTGGTTCATTTCCACAAATAAATAATTTCAGCTAAAGACTGTTTTTTCCCTTCAAGAGAGACGTTTGTTGAAATCCATTCTGAGAGATGAGCTGAAGGCAAGCGAAATTCCTTAAAAGCACTTCAGCTGTGAACAAAAGTCTCAAAGCAAGATGCACTCTAAAGGTGCTTTGCACCTTTGAAGACACTTCCCTGAGTTACCAGTGATCCAGCTTCTAGAGCAAACACTTAAATGAGATGCTGTTTTGAAGACTAAGCAAGTTTCAGCAGCATTTTATCTTAGCATCTCTTTAAATGGAGCATTCATAGTCAGGCTGGCTCTCAGAAGCACCTGTGCTGGCTACTGCACTTTATAGAATCATAGATAGAATCACTGAGGTTGGAAAAGACCTTTAAGATCATCCAGTCCAATCATTAACCCAACACTGCCAAGTCCTGCCATGTTCCTAAGCACCACATCTACATCGCACTCCACAACTTCCTGAAGGGAGGTTGTGAAGAGAAGGGGGTTGGCCTCTTCTCCCAGATAACTAATGATAGGACTCGAGGGAATGGCCACAAGTTGTGCCAGGGGAGATTTAGATTAGATGTCAGGAAAATCTTTTTCTCCCAAAGAGTGGTCAGGCACTGGAATGGCCTGCCCAGGGAGGGGGTGGAGTCACTGTCCCTGGCGGTGTTCAAGCAGAATCTGGACGAGGTGCTACAAGACACGATGTAGTAGCTTCATGGGCAGTATTGGTGATAGGAGGACAGTTGGACTAGATGATCTTGTAGGTCCTTTCCAACCTTGCGTTTCTATGATTTTATGTCTTTTAAATACCTCCAGGGATGGTGACTCGACCACTTCCCTGGGCAGCCTGTTCCAATGATTAATAACTGAAAAGTGAAGAAATTTGTTGTAATATACTATCTAAAACTCCCCTGGCACAACTTGAGGCCTTTTTCTCTTGTCCTGTCAGTTGCAACATAGGAAGAGAGACTGATATCCACCTGGCTACAACCTCCTTTCAGGAAGCTGTAGAGAGCAATAAGGTCTCCCTTCAGAAGCCTCCGTTTCTCCAAGATAAACAACTCCAGTTACCTCAGGCATTCCTCACCAGCTTCATTTTCCTTCTCTGGACATGCTCCAACACCTCAATGTCTTTCTTGTAGTGAGGGGCCCAAAACTGAACACAGCATTCGAAGTGAAACCACCACAGCTGAGTATAGGGGCATAATCTCTTTCCTACCCCTGCTGGTCATGCTATTTGTGATACAAGCCAGGATGCTATTGGCCTTCTTGGCCATTTGGGCACACTGCTGGCTCATATTCAGTCAGCTCTTGACCAACACCACTGGATCATTTTTTACTGGGCAGCTTTCCAGCCACTCTTCTCCAAACCTGTAGCACTGCACAGGGTTTTTGTGACCCAGGTGCAGGACCTGGCACTTGGCCTTGTTGAACCTCATACCACTGGCCTCAGCCCATACATCCAGCCTGTCCAGATCTCTCTGCAAAGCCTTTCTACCCTCAAGCAGGTCAACACTCCTGCCCAACTTGGTGTTATCTGCAAACTTATCGAGGGTGCAGTTGGACCCCTCATCCAGATAATTAATAAAGAACAGAACTGGCTCCATTACTGAGCCCTGAGGAACACCACTTGTGGCCAACTGGATTTAACTCCATTCACCACAAATGTCTCATCATAAAGTGTTTTTGTTAATACAGTAGAAGTAACAAGTCCTGCCTGAGCTTCTAGGATAGAACTGTTTTTTGTTTAACTTTTCAGTACCTTCAGGAGCAGACTCCTCCACAGCAATCCCCACTGCACCAGGTACGTCCAACAGCAAACACTCAGACAGCCGAGCTGCAGCAGCGCCCGCCTCACCTCTGTCCCAGAGAGAAACGGTTGATTCTATATAACCAGGGCAACAGAACTGGAAGAAGCTCTCCAGCATGTACCAGGACCACCAGCAAATCCACCTGGCTTTCTGCCTCTTTTGCTCCTCCTTCAACTTTTTACTGCTAATTAGTATGGCCACTTTTATTTCATAGTTCTGCCTCATAATTGTTATTGGAAGGCAAATTATAATTTTTTGATATTATCTTTATTTTGCATTAGAATATTTGCTTGGATCCTCAAGCACTTTGAAAAAGAAACTGACTTAAATCGCATTTTATTTGACACAGAAATACCAACTAAGATACATCTACTATGGAAACAAAGCACTGAAATGCATTTGCCACTGAAACTGTATCACCTCACTATAAAACCGGGCAGTTATTTATTAATATTACAAATGACTTAAAGCAATAGACAAGTCTACAAGACTGGAGTCAAAATGGTTACTAAATTTAGGAACAATTCAATGTACCAGGGTGAACTTGGAGCTAAGTATGTAAGGGCTAGCAAAATAAATTCAGTGACTTTTGCCTCCTTTGCTTACTCATACCCATTCAAAAGTACACTTAGAACCTTAACCTGTTCAGTTTTAAAAAGGTATTCAGCAATTTTCCCAAATTTCCCTCACTATATTTTTTTAATCAGTAGCTGAATTCTACATTCAAGTTATATTGCTCAAATAGTAATCTGTAGTTCTTCTTTAAAAGACATCAAGTCCTTCAGAGAAGACTTTGAAGGGAGTTTTAGTAATTTGCTTGAGTATTATGGCATAACACCTACTTCCAAGAGAAAAGGCAAAGGCAGGCAGATGACAAGGGAAATGAATACAGACATAGTTCAGGTGTAATCACACACACAGTGTAATTCTCACTTAAACTGAAGTTTTGCTCACTCTCATATTAGCCATACCTGAACACTTTCCATTTTGGAATGACTGTATCCATAATTTCACTTCCTGTCCGAATTCCTGCGCCCGCAGCACCCTGTTACTGCAGCACGTGGGGGCACCAGTGTTTAAACACAGGCCACATCAGGAGGAGCAGCTCCAGTGACTCACACAGCAGCAACTGGCCATTGCTTTTGATTTTTAAAAGAAAGGTATTAGGTGATCAAGACAGTATCTAAATAGGATGACTGCTTCAACTAAGACTTACACACCTTGGGTTTGTATCCATTCTTGGACATATTACTGCCAGAAATCTTGAAAATAGGAAAGAAAATCCCATCATTCATTGAGAAATGCATAAGCTGAGTAGCAAAAGCAGGAAAGTTAATTTTACAGAATGCAGTAACATTAACCGCCACTAACATGTGAAGGGTAGGGATGATGGGTTTCCCGGAATATCTGGCCACTGTTGTACTTTTGAGGCTGGAAGGACTGGTAAATATAACTGGCTGACACTGTCTGGGGTGTTGCTACAAGAGTCTATTGATAATGCAAGGGACAAACACTACAAGCTATTAACGCAACAGAGGCTTTGAAAGAGGAAAAGGGGTCAAACAAGAAAACCCTATTTAAACAGTAAAGGATAGGAGGGAGGCAAAAGTGCAAAAGGGCAGACAAAAGAAAAAAAAAAAAGGTGAGGGGACACTGTTTTGGTTTTGCATTATACTGACTGTAATGTTTCTCTTAAACCAAACTGCTCATCAATTTGTCCCAAGAACAACATGAACAACATTTTTAAAACAAAGACAACTCAATGATGTTGAAACTTCAGGGAGTACCTGCAGAGCACCTTATGGATCAGCTCCTGTCCCACTGTTAATGCTTCACACCCAGCCATGGACAGTAGCATTGCCCCAGATGTGCCACAATGAATTACAACATCAGCAGAGACTAATGATTGGTATGAAGCCAACAAAAGAGAGGACAGAAAGAGTCTCCAGACAAAGGCAGCGTTCACTCCTCATACACCTTAGCCTCATTGTCTAGCCGAGACAGCTCACAAAAGTATCAATTTAGAGTCACCTGTAAGGGTAGTTATCCTATAATGGGCACATGGTCTACTCTCAATGAGTCTGAACCCACCAATTTATTTCATGCAGCAATCGAACCTTAATGGGTTTCTGTTCTTACCTGTCCAGATCTGAAATGGTGACTGAAAGAGACAAAATTGCATCCCATCACGAGTCTTCAGAGCTAACTAGGTGCTTTCATCTCACGGGTGGCATTTTTTGTTGGGTTTGGTTTGGTTTGGTGGTTGGGGCTTGGTGGTTTTGTTTTGGTAAAAGGAAAGTTGGGATCTACTAAAACTCTAAATACTTTGCATTTTCTGAACAGGAACTTCCCTGTCCATCTATCATGGATTTCAGCCTCCTGATCTTTTCTTTGCATCTCATAAGACACAATGTCAAGAAAGACATATCTTAAAGGGCTATCCTATAACAATAAGAAGGGGATTTTTATTTCATATCTTAAAATTAGAAATGCATTATTGATGGGATCATTAATTATATATTTTGGATTTATAACCAAGATTTGAAGAAAAGCACAATATTTGAACGTACATAATTGCTGTCACAGCATACAATCTCTCTTTCTTATTAAACACAGACCCCATCTCCTCCTTGCATGAATGTTTTATCCTGAATATGTGTTTCAGTAATTTGGCAGAAATTTTGAAAGAAGGCAACTAAGATGTGAAGATTTCTCACTGATATAATCTAGTTCTACTTCTAATTCAAAATAAATTTGAAGCTCAATGTCTTAAAAATCCCCCAACCCTGCCAACTCCTTCATCTCTCAAGGACTCAGACCCACAGCCTGGGGCAAGTGCAGGTACCTCAGTCCTTGCCCACGTCATCCCAGCCCTCTGTAAGTCACAGGGATATGCCTGCTTTCCCATGGCTTGCAGAATTGCTGCCCCCTCAGATCACACACATTACTGGAAGCTTTTTCATGGCAGTGAGTCAATTTGCAGCCTTTCAGAGGGCTCTCTACATTTATGTGCATGCACACATACACATGCATCTTCTCTCAGACCAGAAGCAGAAAAGGAACCTTTATCAAGTTCTCAGTCACCCTAAAGAAACTGCATTACCCTCTAAGCGTGCACTTGACCTGAGACTCCAGGGAGACTGATCAGAATATAAACCAGGGCAGCCAATGTAGAGGTACACACAGGAAGATTTAAAAGTTTTGTGGATGTATGTCCCACCGTTTTTCCCTTCTGTCCTACCATGTGCCTCAGGAGCTGGTTACGGCGCTGGGAAAGCCATGCAGGACAGGACAAGCTGGGTGAGTCAGAGCGCACGAGAGGCAGCAGGTCTGCAGGGCCAAGGGGCTGCAGGTAAAGGCAGCCATGATTTTCCTCAACCTCACTGAGCTCTTTGTTCTGTGACAAAAGGCAGCTCTTCATGCCTTGTATGTTAAGTGCATCAGATGTGAAGTGAATGACAGTGAATGTTCAGCTTCCTTTGCATGAAATTAGAGTCTTGCATTAAAGGATTTTGGGTTATATTTGTCCTTACATGGAATAAAGCAGCTGGTTGATTCCCGCAGATACACAGTTTCCAAACTAAGGTGAGTACAACAAAGATAAGAGATGACCACCCATGCACTAATCTTGTCAGTCATTCAGCAGTGACAAATACCTATATCAGCTGAACTTTCAGAACTAGAGCTGCAAGCCCAAGCTCAGCTAACGAAGTATCTTGGAGCAGGTGAGAGGATGCTGGCCACAGGCATCAAAGGCCCAGATTCAGTTCCCCAAGTTATCACACGGGATTTAGGAGTAAAGAGCTGCTCTTCAGTCTTCTTGTGTGTCACCTCCCTAGTGGTAAAATGGGGAAGCCACCAAGTGCTGTGCAGCCGCCCCAATCTGCTCAGACCAGGGCAGTGAAGATAAAGGTGACTGGAGAGTACAGTTAAGAATAGAAACCAGTTGGTTGTAACCAGCTGCTACTCTAAGAGTAACTGAGAGGAAAGAACCTGATATTCTACTATTATATTGCATTTAATTTCTCTAGGTTTAACTACATTATTTAACAGAAAAACTTTAAAGTTACTGAGACTGAGAAAACAGGATTTTTGGTGTCTTTTATGCTTAATTCATTCACAGCGTAGATACTAAAACTCCTGCTTTAGAGACTGAAGACTCTGCTTCGTTATTAAATGTACGCGCATCATGGCCCTTACAAATCTCTATTAAACTGAGGATTAGGCAAGGGCTGGAACAGATAGACAGTCTATTTTCATTCAATCTCCTTTAAAATAATGATGCATGCAACTTCATGTCATTACTCTTTAACGGTCTTAAGCCTATTTAATAGCACAGTAATATTCCAAAAAGGAAAAGGGAATTATTTCCACATTTAATTTTCATTGCAAAACTGAATGTGGTTCTTTCAATGGCAGATAAGCAGCTAAAGCTGCTTGGTACCTTAACTGGGATATGACTGCATTAGCTCTGCTACATTACAGCCAAACTAATGAAACAAAGCAAAATTATTAGCTTCAGACTCCCTGGAGTATCTGAAAGTAACGTTTCGCTTGCTTCTGGGAACCTGCGTAGAGGAAACGGGATCGGCAGATGCAGCATCTGAGTGAGCATCAAGTTGGCCTGTGTGACTGAGCTGGTTACCTGCCCTGCCCCCGATGGCACAGGTCCCGTGCCATGGGCTCCACAGGGAGCAGCTTGCAGGTTATGGGTTCTGCTCCCCAGCTCCTCTCATCTGCTGTGACAGGAAGGGATGGCTGAACGCTGAGAACAGATCTGCCCTAGCATGTGATCAGCTATGACAGTCCCTGAAAAAGCTGCATGTCCCAGAGCTGATCCTACCCTCTTACTTGAAAGCACCACACAGTTTTCATCCTCAGTCTGCAGCAGTGCAAGGACAGCTCTAAAGCAGGGGACACTCTCCATCCCTGGGCCAGCTCAGGCTAGGTGACTCCAGTGTATGAGCTCTGTCTGCATCCTGGCGTTCCTGGTTACTCAAAACAAATGGCAGTAGGAACTGTGTTTTACACCACTATGAAGTGCAGGTTTAGGGCAGAGACGAGCCAGCCCAACTGCTACTAAGACTCCTCCCCCTTATGCTCACAGCAATGCCCATCAACTAGCAGCAAGTTTTCTGTCATTTTGCTTGCCATCAACCTGCACAACCATCCACTGCTGCCAGGATGGGGGTGCACCAGAGGCTCATGGCTGAGGCAAAAGGGAGGGGTGTGACGATCCTTTTTGCTCCCAGCAAGCAGTTTAGATTGGCCATAGCACAAAGCTCTACCCTGAGCTCCTTCCTCCAGCGACTCCTCTTACACCTTCACCTGCCTCTGTCATTTACTGGCTTAAATCCCTCTGCCCCAGCAGTCACCACCTTTGTATCCTTCTTGGAGGAAAGTATTACATTTGCCTCATGTACACCTTGTAGCTCAATATTAATACCGTTTTTAGCACTTACTGTTCCATCTTCTCACCAAAAAGTTCTTCACCATTCCCCACAGTCTGCCAGCCTTGCAGTTTGAACAGCAAGCACCCTATGGATAAAGCTAGCATCGCCATTGCACGGTCAAAGACTCTAAGGCATGTTAAATTAAGTCTAGATTGATGAATGAAGGAAAGAAGAGATCCTGATGCTTATATATACACAGAGATAACCTCAGGGAAAAAAGATGATAGGATGTTGCACACGTTGTCTCTGCTAGATCTTTGCTTAGAGCTGATGCCCACTGCTTGAATCCTTTCTGCTATAAATCCCAAATGGGACACTATCGATTGTTGAGAGCAGGCCCTTTAAGAGGGAGTTAGTGAAAGGGCACATATGCAAAGTAAGTGGAAGTAAGCGAAACGAAGTATAGTGAAGGCGAAACAAAGTGTAGGAAACAGCAAATGACGCAAATGTTGTAGCCAATCATGGGGCAACTTTAAGCCTGTGGAAAGCGCATGGAAAGCTCGTGGACAATACCCCTCTCCCTATCCGAAATGTAGTGCTTAGCAAATGAGGACCTGTAACTGTAGAACGATGGGTGTGCTTCCTGATTGTGGGCTTCCTGATTCGATTGAGGTGGCTTCCTGATTGATTGTGTCTGGCTCGACTGCTCCTGGCCGCGGCAATCGATCCCAGCGTCCACACCTGGTCTAAGCTTTTGTCTTTGCTTTTTTTTTTTAATACAGAAGCAGAGACATTAAGAGACATAGAGAAGATAGTAATTTGTTTCACAGTCTTTTGGGCCTTTGGGACCTATATACACTAAAGTTTTAAGCTGAGGCAGGATGCTCTAGGATGTGAATAAAAGTAAATTAGTAGTACTTTTCTTTTTTACTTTTTCCATTTCTTAACTATCTCCAAATTTGTCTGTCTCAGAATACTCCCAACACTCATGCTGAACAGGATTTTGATCATTCTAATTCACCCATTTCCCAAGTACACCATTCTCTCAGTTTTGCAGGCTTTCTGCTCATTTTAGGTAAAGACAGAGATTAGCTGGAAAAAGAATCATGAAGTGCATCTAACTCCTTTTCAATCTCATACAAGTTCTTTCTTCCAGATTCCATACGAAAAGCCCTGAATACAAGCAGGAATTCCAAAATATCTATCTAGTTCCAAATACATTAAAAAGTTTAAAGACTAATTGCATTTTGTCTTGGTTCAGTGAATTGTACATGTGGATGTCGCTGCAGAACAGAACACAGTCCAAATTTTAAGCTTTTGGAAAATTCACTACCACTTACACTTCAAGAAACTGCACTGTAACTAAGGTTCTCATGCTGACTGCATCAGACACAGCTGCTGCAGAGGTGCGATACAGGGGACTGCCAGCCATGGAGAAGTGATTCACCAGAACAGCACAGACCCCTTACCCCTCTGCTTTTGTCAATATGAAAAAGCCCTGGGAGGACTCTTAAGTCCTGCCATACTCAAACCCCAACCTACTCCACAGGTTCATGCTTTGATGGGAATATAAACATAGGTATCCTCCAGTTGATGCCTGGATGTTGGGCTGAGCACATGCTCAAAAGCTTTAGAGGGCCAAGGCGTGACTGCTCAGTGATTTGGAGAAATGAAGTCATGGCACCTCATGACTTCAGTGAAAGTTGTGCATTGCCAAGGGAATGTTTCTCCTACAAAAGCCTTGTTCTTCCCCTAATTACACTGACACAACTCTAAAAGTTGTAGATCCACTCCTGCTGTACACGTATGGAAAGGAGCTGACACTTGGGTTTCCTGGCTCTTGTGCCACAAATGCAAATAACTTGTTTTTCCTTCTTAAAAAAAATAGTAATCACAATCCCCTGATTGTTATTTCAGCAGAAGCTCCAACTAGTTAATTTAACTGAAAAAAAAAAAAAATCAGATTCAGATGGTGGCTGTGCAATACAGAACATAAAATGTATCTGAGCTGAGGTTCAGAACCTATTTCTTTCAATGCAATAATGTGATTGATTTCTTTTTCCCCTCTGGAGCATGTTACTTTATTCGTATTTCAGCTTTAATTAGCTCCTCTGGTGTTGTTACTGCTTCCACAAGATTCTTTCCTCTAAGTTCTAATTATAGATACTGCATAGATTAGCCAGTGCTTGATGACCTTTTATAGCCAAATTGACTTCAGCTTCATGGGCACAAAAATCCTAGTTGGGAAAGGAAGAGCAGTTAGATGAGATGACTAGAAACAAGTGAAACGCAGCAGCTCTGCCCCTGACCTCCCATGCTGGTACTTTACATTGTCTGAGAGAGAAACATTCACATCACCAACGCAGCAGAAGGCAGCCTGCTTATAAACAGAAACCAAGAGATCAAATAGATATTTAATATAAAGTTCAACTCTTCAACAGAAAAGTTGACTGTGCTCAAAAAAGAGAAGATAAATGTGGCAAAATCCAGGGTTATTAGCACTGTAGCCTGAAATATTTAAAAATTTGCCTTGCCAGGCTGTACTAGTCCTCAAAAACTAAGATCATATCATTGAGCACTGCAGAACTGTTCTTTAAGCACTGCCTCAATCTGCTTTTAGGGATGCTCCTGAAGAAGACAGGGCTCCAGTTGCCCACAGTGTTACCAGAGGGGGAAAAGAAGTGTTTGTGGAGCTACAGAACTTCTGCCCTGGACAAAGAGGTTTGACATTCCACAGTTTATAGTCTGGGTCTCCTTACTTCTAAATGCTAGCTCCTAATCTTTTCTGGGATCTCCAGAGAACCTGTGGGCACAGGCACCCCACACGATCAAATTATCTGCTGGAAAGAGTCTTCAGCAGCATCTCAGTTTCTGCCAGCAGAGAAGTTGTCCTACAAACTGCTCCTTCTCCCTCACACACTCCCTTCCTAAGGATTTGTGACGTGGGAAGTACAATCCCAAAGTTTCTCACATCCCCTACCACAACTAAGGAGTATTGGAACCACGAGGTGATGCTATTACTGCAGATGAGGTTATCCCCAAGGATCTAAGAACACAAATTTCATTAGTTTTTTAACCGACATGTAATTTTAAACTACAAAAATGCTATAGAAAATAAAACTCCAGCCTTTGAAGATATAAAATGATTTTACATGTGTACAGAAACACATAAAACTAGTCAGGGAACTTTGTTAGGTTATCACTCTGTGACTGGTTTAATTCACAACTTTGCTCCTCACTCAGGAATAAAATTCTGGTGGTTTTTTTTACTTAACCATTAATTAATGAGGTTACAACAGTATGAGTGATTTACAGTGACATGCTCTGACAGTTTATACATGGTGAGTAATGCCATGTCAGACGCTTCAGTATTTATATTGAGATGAACGGCACATAATGTGATGCAGATGCTAACAATGAACATAAATATTTAGTACTCCCAGCAAAGCCTACTGGTATGATTAATTTGGTCTTAACTTTGTATCTCTCTGCAGGCTTGCCTATCAGCTATTTATTTAAAGGCATATTTCCAGACAGCCCTTCCCAAGCGTGTTTACACATCCTCACTGCAATAGCAGCTTTTGTCAAGTACTTTTTCTTCTCCTCAGAGCAGTGAGCTCCACTCACATCACTTAACAAGATCCTGGAGCCCATAAAGGCCAGCTTGGCTTGCAGCAGCCTGGTAAGAGCCCAGGAACTGTGCTGTAACTGTCATGTTGTCAGTGACCCCCTGCCTGCATACCCTCCCACATGCAGAGATGGACCCTTTCTCTGCTCGTATCCATTCTCTTCTGGCAGAAGAGGGGGACAAGACTGGTGGTACACCACTCTTCTCAGCAGGGGAAAAGCCCTCCTCCTTGCTGCCTATCCCTCTGTTCATGGGAACCAGGGAATAGCTCACCATCCCCACCCAGTTTCAGTGAGAGCTTTGCTCTCATTCAGTAGAGTTGGAGAGGAGACCACGTGCAGCTTTGAACAACTCGGCACATTCAGGACCTACAGAATATCTTTGAGAAATAATTACAGCAGCTCTCTCACTTGTCCTTCCCTTGTATCATTCACAGTCCAGGCTATTTTTTGTTAGGAGCTGGTAATGCTGCAATGACCATGCTGTGACTGACTGTCATGTTTAAGTCACAGAGAGGGAGGGAAAGATTTTCTACATTATCCCTTATTTCTACCCAAAGAGAGCCTTGATTGCTCACCAATTAATAGCTGTGATAATTTACTCCATTTTTAGTATTAACTCTGTTTATCAAACCACAACACAGGCTCTCTGGGTATTACTCTAAGCAAAATAAGAGCACATCATAGTTTTGGAATGTTTTCAAGTGATACCCTTGAGATTTTGCATCCTCACTACTTTTTAATACATAACACAACTCCAAATATTTATATTCTTAAGATAAATAACTGAACAACTGATCATTTTCACTGGTAACAGAGAAACCATGCACAGTCCCTGCCCTCTGTTCCCCAGCCACTCTCAAGAAACCTAGAAGGTGAGAGTCTTCCTATCTCGAATGTCACTCTACCTGTAAGAAGAGGAAGAAGTTTAAGCTCATTCATTCCTGCTCCTGCCTTTTACCTGTATGAGTGGTCTCACCAGCTCTGCCTGCACACTGTATTTCAGAGGAATTCTGCTTAGTCTAAGGAGGCCAAAAGTAAGCCTGGAGTGCTGCCTGTCATCAAAAATACACATTATATGCTGTAAGCATTAATTTATTTCAAAACTCAAACTAAATACAAATTAACCAAGATATTTTCCCTGTTGAAACATAAATGTAGTTGTGAAACTGCAACTAGGCATCTACTTGCCTGTACATGCCTACATGAGCTAGCAGAGGATGAACCTATATTGCCAGAGGCCTTTTCTCATTTTGAATACCCTCTTTACAATCCAGTCACACCTATATGAGCAGCATATTTCTGTATTTATCCACCACTAATCCATAATTCTTTATGAACTGAACTCTCATTAAATTTTGTCATCCTTGTTGTCACATGAATAGAAGATTCACTCCATGCATGTGCATAAATGAAGCCAATGTTCATTTGCTCACATCACGTAGTGAACTATTTAATGTTTGTCAGCTAACAGCAAAGTTGTCAAGCTGCCATTTAAGTGAATTCTGAGGTGTATTCTACTCTTTCAAAGATTATTTACAAGACATGAATGCAAATCATGAGATGTTTGGCCCACATTAATCAAACACACTTGTATTAAATTCCTCCCCTGTCTCCTGGCACCCTTTTTCAGTGTTATTTCCTACTGACACAACTAACTGCCGTTACACGTGGTTCTGCATTACACTGGAAGATTTAGGAGTTCAATCTGTATCGTCCATCGCAAGATAAACCAGAAGGTCACAGGGCTAAGGTGCACCTCCACAGGGAGAAAATATCAAAAGCTCCTCAATACAGAGGAGATAAACACACTGGTACATGCAGACAACTGGTACAAGCACACCAGTACACTGAAACAACTGGTGATGGCACTCAAACACATTCAAATGAGAAATAAGCAGAAATTTATAAACCCAAAAGTGTCATGAATCTTTGGACTAGCTACAGAAGGAAGAAGGAAGGGATTTTCCATCTTTTAACATTTTCAGGTCATAAACAGCTGTCTTTTCAAGGGCTTAGGAAGAAGTAGTTCCTGGCAACATCCACATGAGTATCTGAATTGCTTCTGAGCTCCACCAGACTGCTTCCTCACAGCATCATCACTTGAAATCCAAACCCCCAAAGATAAGCTTCAGTGCTCTAATAACACTGTGCCAATGCTCACGACCACTGCTCTGGTTGCCCACATGGTGTGTTCAAGTATACAACTTATAGAGGCTCACTGCTGTTAGTGCTTCAGCAGGCAAACTGAATATATTTAGGCTGTAGGAGGTTCCCCCTGACAACTGCCTTACACATGAGCAAAATCCCCACCAATCTTCCAGTCTGCTCATACCTCATCAGGAAGAGCAAATTCAGACCAAATTAGCTCCCTTCTCATACCAGAGCACTCCACTATCATCATCAATTTACACCAATGCTTGTTAGACAGTCACCTCAACTCATGTACAGGAAGAACTCACATACCTCGCTTTCACCAGCACAAGCCCTACGACCTGCACAGCAAGTCTAAGGTCAGCAGCACTTATACACTATGCCTGGAAACAGCATGTGTTAGCCATGTTGAGAAATCTGATTTTCTGTTACTAAATCAGCACATGCAATAATCAGCAAGGTTGCTGGGCAGAGGGACTTCTCTTACATTTATAGAGCTTCCTCTCCTAACAGCCCATCCACAGCAGGGAGGTTGGACTAGATGAGCTTTAAATGTTCCTTCCAGCCCAAACCATGCTGTGATTTCCCCAGTGAAAGGCAGTAAGGGGAGAGCAAATACAGTTCTGATAAAAGCCATGAAGAAGGTACCGTAATGTGAAGCTCTATCATGCAAACCAGAAGCTGAAACACAGTGAAAAGTCTCTTCCTGTGTTCTTCCTGTTACTTTGTAGTGTTGTTTCCTGCCCCCCAAGGTCCTTTCATCCTGTGATACATTCATGATGGTCCTTTGTATGGTCTGAATTGATCCTGTAAAGAATTCTTTGAAAACTCCTATTAGGATGATATATGGCCTAATTTTGGTTGCTATAGCGTTTAGAGTCAGGCTTATGACTGGAGAAAAAATCTCCCACTCACTTGAAACGCAGGAAAAGGTTTCAGTACTGCAAGAGAAGGCTTTCTGGCTGAAAAGTCATATTTTAAAGTTTACAGCTCCTGCTTCTGGCTCAGCGTTGCTACGGCAGCGAGGAGAGACAGTCTGGCGGGGTTTCACAGATGCTGTAGAGCTCAGCATGTGGCCACCCCAGAACACTGTTTTAGCTGCTGTACAGGAGGAATCTAGCAGCACTTTATTACCTTAAGTACTAAGCTGCCATTTGAATTTTTCTGTGTTAAAAGCAGCATGTTTTTATTAAGATAGAAATGACTACCAGGAATCAAGTGCATTTTATCATAGGCAGGAAGATGTAATACAAGAACGCGCTGTAGGCCTTTACTGTTGGCAATTGTGCCATTGCTATCAACTTTTTCTGCTTCCTTCCATTGAGTTTAATGTGTGGAACCTTGGCAGCAGCACCTCATCTCCCATACTCTGACCTTAGGGCCATATAAACAAATAAATCAAGCTAAAGCCAAATCCCAAAGCAAACAGAACTATCTTTTCTCTCTTCATTCTTTATATATCTGTTCTGTAACAGAGGTCCTCAAAGCATTTCTGTATATATGCATCATACTCTGCATGAAAACCAGTACTCATTTCACAAATGAAGACAGGATGGTTGAATTTGAAACCTTGCCTCCAGTTCTAAATGCTTCAGGTTACCTATTTCACCAGGACTTTACAAGTGCTAAGCGCCAGTTTCAGAAACAGCTTATACTTGCACCTAGCTTCACTGATGTTCAAACATGCCTTTACAAGTCATGAACCAGGTTCTCCAGCATTAGGAAATGGATTTAAAACATGATTTTCAAGGCAGGCATAAGATACCTTAGACAAATCCAACCGAGCAAATCAGAAAAACCAACCCATTTCTTAGATATATATATATATAGCCGTTTTACATGCAATCATGACTTCAGAGTGCAGTGAAAATGCATGTACAAGGGTCATTTAGTTCAGCCTTGCCTCCTTTCAGCTACCTTTTTCAGCTGAAGAACAGCATCTGTTTTTAAGAACATAATGATTTATGACAGATAGAAAACTAACATATGCTTAATGCTACTTCTTCAGATTTTAAACCATCCTGAAGCATTTGGTACCTGTGACTTACACGGTGCATACGGTCAACGAATTTTAGTTAAACTAATCTGTGGTGCTGTTCTCACTCCAAGAGATTTTAGAGGTGCCCACTTCCATTACTACACTGAAAATTTACTTCCCGAGTGCAAAGCAGATGCTCAGATATCACATAGAGAACAGAAATGTCCTATTCAGTGCAGTACCAGGGCTGCTAAGGAACGTCTCATTTCCTACCACTGAGACCGTATCTTGCCACAAAACCTTAAATAGGTGAAGCTGAATTCATACATATGCCACAACCTATTCCCTAAGAGAAGTATGCACTTGTTTAGTTGATAACAGAGCCTTTGCTACAGACAACCATAGCACATACGTGATCTCAAAATGGCACCTTTCATAATTCTTTATTGTTCGTACTCTCTCCCTTCCCTCTGATTGGCAGCCACCCCCCTGCTGCAAGCAAGGCAACACTTCAGGCAGCTGGTGCAACTGTGCAATGCTCCTGGCTCCAGCAGTGCTGGCAATGCAGCATCCCAGGACAAATACTGTATTTAAAATGCCTGAACTCTGGTGGTGCAAGCCCACATTTGCACTAAGTACCCAAGCATACATAATACAGAATATGTTCTTTCTTATCCATTGGGAAGATCCATAAAACCAAAACACTTTTATTGTAAAATTAGCATAAGTTAGATTGGAATTTTGGGTGGTTTGGGTGGTTGTTTTAGAGGGATTTTTTTGGGGGGGCGGGGGGAGGGAAGGGAGGCGAGAGTGGGATGATGGGTCCTAATTGGTTTGGGGAGAAAAAAATAGTAAAACAGTTATTTGTCAAATTTCAGAGAAGTTTTTATATGTTTCCTTCCAAAAAGCTCCATAGCAATCCACAACACATTATCCAGAAGGGTCTGTACTGACACACTGGATTGCTAATAGGCTTCAGCCTTAAAGAGCTTTCTATTTACTTTTTTGTTTCTTTCTTGTTTTACTTCAAAAGTTTTCCCAGTGGCTCTAATCTGTAACAGAATATTAAACTGCAAAACATCTCCTGTAGCTTTGCTGGTCACAGTTACTGATAAGATTTGATTCCTACTGTTTTTAAAAGGCGAGCGACAGGCTTCGCCAGGGCGTACATGACCTTTCCAAAGCCATGGCCCAGTAGGAATTGCGTCGATTGCTTTAACCTGTCAATGAACAAGAGCTGCAGAGCCAGCAGGAGAACAAGTCCTGATGCCTGTAGTTAAATAACAGCACCTCAGGAGAGCACATTTATGAAATATGTGAAGGGCCGAAAGGTCACTCTCAACGAATCTCCCCTTTCTCTGGAGCAAAGCCCGCCATTTCCCAGGCGCTCCTCTGGCTGAGGCAGGTTGTACGGCAGCAGCCAGGAGCTGAAGGGGATCAGAGCTTTGGAAACAAAGGTCTTTATAGATGTGAGCTTTTCTCCACAATTTATTATACTTAGAGCAACACTAAATTTCTGGCAGAAATTACTAAAACCCAGGGGCCTGAACTTTAAACCATCAGCAAATAAGGCCCACCTGCCTTTTCACACAGCTGCACAGAGGTCTCACTCTTTTCTAGGGCCAAAAGTCCCCAAACACCACCCATAGCAATCAAAGCTTTTGTTCCCTCAAACTTCCCACAGCTAGAGTGTGCAAACCTTCCAAAACTTACCACAACATGCTAGGAATCAAATAATTCTCCCTAAAGGTTTAACCAGGACAGCTCTGTAAAATTCCAAACCCCTCTTCATACCACACAGCACTGGTCTGAGCTCTGGCAGCTCTGAGCTCCAGCCTAACTCGCTTTATTGCACACTTCACTGCCAACTCCTGCAAACCCTCAGCAGCTCCAGGGTGGTTCCACGGGTGGTACATATGTCAATTAACACATTGTGGAGCAAAACCTTAATTTCCAGAAAAATAAAGAGAGTAAAAGTCCCCAGCTGGGTCATGTTTTGTGCCCTGAGCCCATGCAGCAGCTGGGTGAGCACAGGCATGAAAAAGCTGATGCATGGTTATGTCTCCTGAGATATCATGGTGTCATAACCGTCATACATGCACACAGGAGTCCTTGTCCCTGGCAGAGTTTTAGCTCACCTCCCTGCCTGCCGGCCCAACAGCCCGCTCTCCACAAAGCCCAAGGACCAGAGTGTGAGTCCTCTTGCCTTTGTCCCTTGCTTTATGTTTTCCTCCATTTTTCATGCTGCTCCTCTGCTGCTTCAAGGTGCTTCTGTACCTGTCCAAGTGATAGATGAAAATCAGATTGATACCACATGTCTGTTTATACACATTCTAGTCTTTGGATACAACAACTGACACTAAGAAGAGGCACATTTAGCACTTCCTATGCTTAGTCCAAGTGAAGAGAGCTAGTATGGATATCAGTCTCAATAAGTGTGGTGTGATGCTTCCTAAACTGTACCCATCCTTCACCCTAACAACAGCACATCCGAAAGCTAAACAGTATTTTCACTCTACCATGAGCTGTTTCACTGCGAGCTTAAAGAGCACGCATCTCAGAAGTAGATCTTTTACTACAAGCAATATAAGTTCGAAGTAACTCAAATCAAACGTTTTACTACCTTTATTTTTTTTATTTTCTCAAATCTGCCATCTCTAGGCACCTTCCCTCCCTTATTTAAAAGCTTTTCTAATCCAGAACAGCATAAGAGACACAGTGCTGTAAAGTGCATAGAGCGAAGTCCAGCTGGGTAATTCGGCAATAGTTTTACAATAACTGTTTTTCCAAACCCATTAGTACACTTTCCTGATGTTCCAGTTAGTATATAACAAATAAAGTAAAGCTTAAACTGTACAACTTCTATAAAACCCTAGAGCAGGCAATGCACTCCTTGGCACAATCACACATTTCAAAAATGGGATTTTTATCACAGTATTTCATTTCCAGTCAATCGAGGTCTGCATTCATAGATCATTTTTCACATACATTACTCAGTGACTGCTCTTTCCATCTCCAGTCTGGTAAATATTTTTGCCTTGTGCAAAGGATAGAAGGGCAACACAGCCAAGATGAATTCTTGCATTAGTCTCACAGCCAAGATGACAGTGACATACAGCAAGACATTAGAGCACTATAGTATCAGAAACGTACAGTAAGTCTGAGTAAAGGATGTAGCCTAAAGTTTTATAGCCTCAGTCCCAGGAAAACAAAGATAAAAGGTACACTTCCCCTGTGATGTACGGCCAAGTTTAGTCATTCAGAATAATACACCACATCAATTAAATTTAACCTATCGATTCATCATCTTCCTGGAGCCGGCCCAGGTGCCTTTGATGACAGCTTGGCCTATTTCATGCAGTGTAAGACAGATCAATAAGGAGGTGGTACGGGGTAGTGGATGGTGCCTACGTGTCTAGCTAAGAAAACAAAATATAAATTAGAGTAATTAAACATGCTTCTAAATGGACATTGGTATTATACAATGTAATGCAGGTGACGTAGCAGAGACATTTGGCTGCTGAAAGTGCTGTGCTTGCTTTGCTGCTGAAAGACTGCCCCGTTTTTCTAATGTGCAGCAGGATATTGGTCATAACCAGTTCCTGCTACTGGAAGCAGGCTGGTGTCAGTTTTATGGCCGAACTAGTTTCAGCTCAAGAGCAGCACATAACCAGTCCCTTATGAGCAAAGAACATTTTGTTTTTCTATACTGATGGTAAACCCTCATTTCTCTTTACAGGCATTAATCCAGACTCTGTGAAACCAGGCCTATTTAGCAGACAGAGAACAGGTTAAACCATTCTTTCTTTGTCCAGCAGTATTGCATGTACATCATTCATGCCTATTGCCTTATCAACATTCCAAGCCACATCAGTTGAGCTAACAATACTAAAAATTTTAAACAGCTAGTGAATTCTCTGCATGACCAGAACTACTTCAATTTAAATTTGCCTTATATTGACTTCCCTCATCTCAGCAAAGAAGGTGGCTTAATGTGTAATTACAGTGCTCTATATAAGCCATTTTACCTGCTACGTAAGCAGTTAGTATTCTATCAAAAAGCGTAAATGAGAAGAACTAATGCAATGGAGAGTCAGTCTAAGGTGACGGAAAGGAGGCAAGTTTATGCAAAACACAGACTGCATCCAAGTCTCAGAGTCACCTTCAGGATTGCAAAAATGCCAAACAGCACATTTAACATCGTATTAGTCAATTTGCTAAAATGATACAGAAGGACTACTTCAAGAGGTAGAGTTTTAATAGAGTGAGTATTGAAATCCCTTCATAAGAGACCTGTACTGTTCTGGTCTTATTTGTAAATTTATATATAGGTGTCATAACCATTCATATAAATAAGAAAGAAACAGTCTTGCGATGGTAAGTAATCCATACAAATTCTATCACAGTAATAAACTCTCAAATTTTATCCTCAGGGCTCCAGATAACCTCATCCAGTGAGGAATTCAATAACTCCATCAGTCAAGAACCAGAAAGGGGGGTGGTAACAGAGTTTGGAAGTAATGCTAATGAAACTCTACAGACGCAGCTCCTCAAATGGAATTAATTCAACAAGGATGGAATGCAGAGAATCATTTCAGGCTTGGGTTTTTGGTTTTGGGGTTTTTTTTGACATCTTTCAGAGTTAAAATACTGCTAAATTGATACGCTTGAAACTCTAGCAACTGCCTTGATTTTCTAATATAATATCTTTGTGGGTAGAATCTTGGAAGACAAAAAATTATTGGCACATGGCAGTATTATTTAATCTAACTTGGTCTGCAGGCTCAAAACACTTGATCTAAATTCCTATGGAATTAACAACCACATTTAGTATTACTATGACTGAATTTTAATAACCTGAAATTAAAACTGGAACAGTTGGAGGAGGGAGACATGAAAAATGAGCTATCATTTTTTCTTTCAAAGACTTGCAAGTTATTCTTAGTTTTTAATACAATGAAGGATCTCCAGGAATAGCAGATATCACAGTTTGGTAGGTACTCTACAAACAGGATAAATTAAAAATGAAGATGTTCTTTCTTCCAAATAACTTCCAATTAAGATTAAAAGAAAAAAAAAAAAAAACCAAACCAAAAAACAGATTGAGACATCAAGAAATAACACTTTCTTTTTGTGAGAGTTTAGTGACTTAGTTCAAAGTTTCTCTTATTTTTGTCAACAGAAATATTTTGAGGCATTTTAATCATGATGGCATGATGGGCTTCAGTGGAAGAAGCAACATGGAAAATTTTCAAACAGGTGGCTCACACTAATACACAAGGGAGGTGGATTGGAGCAAAGGCTGAACCAAGGCAAGGATCTCTTGGAAGAGAATAGGACATGCTTGAGGAAGGATAGCCTCAGTGGGTATCCAATGTTTGATGGAAGAGAGCAAAGAAAGCCAAGGAAGAGATGAATCCTGAATAGCAAAGAAATTGTCTAAAAAGTTGTCTTAGCAGCTGCACATGTGCACAGTGAGACTGCATTTAGAAAGTCAGGTGCTCCTGTAATTAAGGTTCAAAGCAGTGAGAACCTGGAAAAAGTTCTGCTGGACTAGTCAAGAAAACCCAACCATGGAGATATTGATGAGGAAAAATCACTGAGAACAAGGGAACAGCTGAAAAAGAAAAGTAATTTGCAGATGATCTGTTTATTACAGGTCTGAGCAAAAGGAAAACAGGGAGGAGAAGAAGTGACAACTGAAAGATAACATAAAGGGCTAGTGTTTATCAAGCACCAGCTTGGTTGGGAAAGCTTAAACCTACCTTCCATCTTCTGTAACAGGAAATTAACCAACTGAGAAACAAACAGAAAAGGCATCCCTCTTTCTTCTTTTGACATTCTCTTATTGCTGATCAAGTACAATACACAAATCCAGTTTTATTGATATTTGAATGATATAGACCTTCCTGGTGTTTAATTTAACATTCTAGAGATGCATGGGGTTTCATCCCCTTTATCTAGTCTTGCTCTTCTATCATTGCTCCTTTAAGAGTTTGGTGAGAAAAAGGAGACCAGTGGCCCACAGCTGAAAGCACAATCTGTTTGAAATATGTCAGTTGACCAAAACCAGGAATGGGGTCTGGGCAGCAATCTTCAACACAGCTCTTATTTAGACACCTTAGGATGCCAAGTGAACATCTTTGCTTTATGTAAAGTAAAAAGAGCTGGACAAGTACAAACTGTGAATGAAAACTCGTATCTTCTGTTTCTAAAATCCATGTGAAATGGTATTTGTTTCTCTCCTTGCTTTACTTCTGTTTTCTTCCTCTAATACATCACTGAAAAGCTGAACTGAATTACTTTATTATTCAAGTTATTGTTTGATGGCAACTCAAAGCATTTTTTAAGACTTTGTTGATCACTCTGTCTTGTAACAAAGAGAAATTTCTGATTGTATATAAAACAACCAGAAGACACTCCCATTTACAAAAGCTTAAAATCCAATTATCTTTACACTTACGGATACTGATTAACTGGGATTAATATACCTTTGTAAATCAGGAACAAGAGGGATACAACCGAGCTGGCTTTGTAATTTCTGCTGCTAAGGCTTTAATCACATCTAGGGAAAACAAAACATCCAAGAAAAAATTATAGTTTTGCTAAATGATACTAACAGTAAAGTGTCATAACGTGGTTTACTGCTTTTCATTAGAAAACGTACTGAATGTCTTGGTTTAGCAAAAAGAAGAAAAAATGTGGCATAACTTCTTTGCAGTGATAGTAAAAACAGTAACTTTTTTCTTATCAAATGCTCCATACTAACAGGTTTGTCCAGCAATCACCACACTGTGGAAGTTGCCCTGAGTCTATTGGATCTGTTTCCAACAGGCATCTGGAGCATGTACTTTGGTACAGGGAGATATACACATTGACTCTCACCAAAACCAAGAATTCTTGCAGCACCATACTAGACCTGGCAGTTTAAGACATGGTTGGCCTCTGATGCTTTATTTCATGACCCTGAAATTCTTCCTCTGGAAGGACTTACTTGTTTCCTTTGTTTGCTTCCTTCTATTAAACTTATATGTGCTAAGAATTACACAGCAAGAGCATTTATGACTGTGAAGTACTCAATAAATTACGATTGTGCATAGAAAGTTGTAGAGACTTGTAAGAGATTTAATGAAGCACATACTTGCACCACACTTTGCAATGAATACAGTGTCCTCCCAAATGCAGCCTGTTCTAAAAGTGACAAACACAGCATCTTTCCAAATGGCACTAAGACCTCTGAAGGCTGGGGAGAGGGGGAGACCCGGGGCAGCAGGACTGTACTATCGTTATCAGCAGATTAATTCTCAACCACAAACAAAAACTTAGCAAAATCCAGTCAGTAGGATTTCTAAACTGGGAGCAGGCTTTCAAGGGTACGTTGCCATGATAAGATGCAGAAAAGATCCAAACTACCATCTTTGTTGTGCAACTTAGAAAAGTGGTATAACTTCAGGAATTTCTCTTTGACACGATGGCCTGTGGGAAGCACATCTCTCTTGTCTACGTTGAGATGGTCTGAATCTCACTATCGCCTATTGCCATCAAACATAACCACCATAAAAAGCACCATCCTATTTGGTTTTCATATTGATTGGTCTTCTACTGTGAACAGGATTATTTTCTTCCTTGACCTCAGTGCAGGGAGCTATTTAGGAGTTTTTCAAAATCTACTTTTCTATTATTCAGAGACAGATTTGAATTTATTGAACAAGAACTGCTTTTCAGAGATGTTTTCTTCTGGCTGTTTTTTTTTTTTTTCTCCCTTCCATCTTGCTTTTCTGCTCTTTCCCTCCCCTCCCAAGTTGAATGTGAACCTCAGGCTGCTTGAGCAGCTTTTAAATGTTAAACAAAACACATCGGCTTGCTGTGTCTGTCTCAGCAGAAAGTCAATATCCTCTCCAGGAGCAATCAAGCACCCAAGCACGGAGGCTATAGCAAAAGCCTGTAAATAAGACGTAGTAAAAAAAGCCTGAAACTGGTGGTAGTAAGAGTTTTCTCATAAACCTGCAGTGGAAACCAAATTTATCTAGGAAATTACAAAGGTTTTGATCAACCTGAACTAAATTTTGTGATTATGAGCCCAACACATGGCTAAGTGAAATTTTGAACCATGTAGAAGTGCACGTATCTTCTACCAAGTTCATTGAAATTCTAGTAACAAAGTACTTCTGTAACTTTTGCAATTCTAAATCTTTGATGATCCACACAGTGGATACCCTAAAAAGAAAGGATGTGTGCCAATAGTGGGTGACTCTCTGTTAAAAGGCACTGGAATGCAGTGGAAAGTCCAGCAAAGTTGATTAGAGGACTGGAGCACCTCTCTTATGAGGAAAGGCTGAGGGCCCTTTGTCTGTTTAGCCTGGAGAAGAGAAGGGACCTCACCAATGCTTAGAAATATCTAAATGGTGGGAGTCAAGAGGATGGGCCCAGACTCTTCAGTGGTGCCCAGCAACAGGACAAGGGGCAACGGGCACAAGCTGGAACACAGAGAGTTCCATCTGAACATGAGAACAAACTTCTTTTAAGTGTGACAAAGCACTGGAAAAGGCTGCCCAGAGAGGGTGTGGAGTCTCCTTCTCTGGAGCTACTCAAAACACACCTGGACACAATTGTAGGCAATCTGCTCTAGGTGAACCTGCTTTGGAAGGGGAGTTGGACTAGATGATCTCCAGAGATCCCTTCCAACCCCTACCATTCTGTGTGCTGAATTTTAGCTAAACCACACCTTAATGCCTTTCTTGCTTCTATAAATGCAAACAGTGAGAAAAAATATCTGTTTTCCAATACCACCACTTTGAAAACCCCTCCCTAAAATATATACTCATTTCACATGGGTCACTGAACACGAAGTTTTTTATCACCACCGATCTTGAGAAGTGTCTCAATGAAAATGTCTAAGTGCAGAACAATTCTATACACATTATAAATGTCCTTTTTTTTTCTCCCTGATAGACTAAAAATAATGTAGCTAGCCCAGCAAAGATTTTAACCTTCATGCTATAAAGGTGGCAATAAAGAGACTAAAAACTCCATAGACCTCAAAAATAATCTGTATTATAATAAATAGTCCAGATAAACCCACATAATTCAATCCTCAAATAAGTAATCTTGAGAAGTGTTTCTAAATCTGCAAAGTGGGGGGTCACTGCTAACGCTACATAGAATCATAGAATCATTTAGGTTGGAAGAGACCCTTGGGATCATCAAGTCCAACCATCAGCCCTACTCTACAAGTTCTCCCCTACACCAGATCCCTCAACACCACATCTAATCTACTCTTAAACACAGTCAGGGAGGGTGACTCCACCACCTCCCTGGGCAGCCCATTCCACTGACTGACCACTCTCTCTGTGAAAAACTTTTTCCTAATGTCCAGCCTAACCCTACCCTGCTGCAGCTTGCAGCCATTCCCTCTTGTTCTATCGCTAACTGCCGGTGAGAAGAGACCAGCACCAACCTCTCTACAATGCCCTTTCAAGCAGTTGTAGAGAGCGATGAGGTCTCCCCTCAGCCTCCTCTTCCTCAAACTAAACAACCCCAACTCCCTCAATCGATCCTCATAACCCTTGTTCTCCAGGCCTCTTACCAGCTT
>VZTM01016058.1:39212-70585 GCA_013400555.1 Jacana jacana | reverse complement strand
GAGCAGCCAGTTTTTCCATGAGAATGTGGTGGGGGACAGTGTCAAATGCTTTTCTAAGGTCCAGATATATTATATCCACTGTCTTCCCCCCATCCAACAATCGGGTCATCTTATCATAGAAGGAGATCAGGTTTGTCAGGCAGGACCTGCCTTTCATAAACTCATGCTGACTAGGCCTGATCCCCTGGTTGCTCATTACATGGCTGGTGATAGCATTCAAGATGATCTGTTCCATAATCTTCCCTGGTATCAAGGTCAGACTGACAGGTCTATAGTTTGCTGGATTTTCCCTTCTGCCCTTCTTATAGATGGGCGTTACATTTGCCACCTTCCAGTCCATGGGGACCTCTCCAGTCAGGCACGAGTTAAGGAAGATGATGGAGAGAGGCTTGGCCAGCACATCTGCCATCTCTTTCAGCACTCTTGGGTGTAACCCATCCGGTCGAGAAGCAGAACCCATCTGCTGAGAAGCAGAATGGAAATAGCTTCTGTGCCTCCCCACATATATCTACAACTCTTACCACTGGAAGATACAAGCACCCATATTCTCAGGTACAGTATTGATTTAATTTCTGTTTAATAGCATTTTGTTCCTTCAAAGGATATTGCCAAACTAATTCTAATATAATTTATCCAACAATCCAGCCTCCTTAAAACATTTTACATTCTCAGTCATGCAGTGCTTCCTGGTGGGGAAAAAAGGAAAGAGGGATCTCACAGACCAAAAATCATGACAAAGAACTAGAATTTCCTGTAAGGTCTGCAGAACTTAAAGAATAATTCTGCCTAAAATCTCTGAAGGTTTCTTATGTCATCTGAAAAAGAACTTCCCAACACCTAGCATTACACTTGCTCTCAGAGAGAGATTTGTCCTTATTTACAAGCAGATTTGCAATAACAAACAGATAGAAAGGTTATAAAGGCAACACCAACTCCTCATGCTTTCACAATATGTAAATATTTTACACTGAGTAACACATTAAAATGTTCATTATTGTGATGGGTATGTATACCCTGAGTGCTTAAGTGATCCAGGAGCAGACAAGTCAGCAAACATGCCTGTTCAAAAGTAATTTCCAGAAATTATCAGGAACAGTAGCTATCATGGAAGCATCATACAAGAACAGCTTTCATGGCAACACCTACTGGTCCAAAATGAAGCTATATCACAAAAACAACTTCAGCATCTTAAATCATGACTTACAAGCAGTCACAGCTTCCAACTGATCCACAAATTATTTGTCCCAGAATTACACAGCCATCTTGCACACAAGCATGACATTCTTGGACTCATGATTTTTTTAAAGCCAAACTTGTGTCTCAACAGCAAAATTTAATCTCTTTTATTTATGGCTCTCCCAATTCCCCAAACAATTAGGTCGCAACTGAAAGAGGGAGGCATCAACAGAGGTTGATGTCTCTTCCCACGCAACAGCGCATCGGGTACTCCTCCTTCTGGCACACTAGTGTCAGCATGGCACTGCAAGGTCATGTTGATTTGTAGCACCAGAGGATTGCAGAAGCCTCAGGCAACTGTCAGAAGCCTCAGCTTCCCACTAGAAGCTCACTGAATTATTTCCAAATTTACTACCACGTCAAACAGCTGCCAGTCTCACTGCCCAGGGCCCAGACTGAATTAAGTTTAGAAAAGACACAAAGTTTCTATCTTGCTAGGTGAGACTTTATCATCACATACACAGGTTTATTTACTTTCTAGTCAAAAAACTAGCATCCTTGCAGTGCCCAATCTTTCTAGAGGATATAAGAAAGATGACATTTTCCCAAGAAAAGGTTAATTATAAACCTATATAGCAGGTGACAGAATAGAGATGTTATAGATCAAAACTCTCCTTAAGACATACTTAAAAGAAAATAAAGGCTATTTCAGAAGCTTTAGTCAGCAATTGTTAAACAGATGCAAAAGGCAGAGACTGAGGGGCTGTATAATGGGTCAGTTAGAGGATGCACACCTGGAACAATGAATGCCCAGTTGTTAGTTCACGTTTCCACTTACCTCTGCCTTGACTTACTCATCTGTAAAATTGAACTGCAATTTCTTACAATTTTAGTCAATATGTGTTGAGAATTTTCATGTTTTAGAGCCACTATGTAGCACTGGTGTGAGTCATGGTTGTGATTGTGACTGAAAAATAGTTTGCCAAGACCAGGAGTCAATGTGTCACCAGTGTGTAAATAACGGACGCCCAAACGACTTACTGTCCTGGCACAGCTCCTTTATTGCTAATGTAAGAAGATGTGAGAAGCATGCTTTACAGCACCTGTGAAGGTGTCTTAAAACCTAAATTTTAAGGTTTTATACTCCTGTGTAGTGTGACTGGTTGATGCTGTTGCTGCAGCAGCCTTCCCAGCTCTTACCTCCTCCTCACACTGTGGCTTCGTTATTTCCTCTTGCGGTACTCCTTTTGCAATAACCTTTTCTACTGCAAGATGAGCCTAATGAAAAAAAAAAGCACAAAAAGCTTCAAGTGTCTTAGGCCAACCAGCTAATTCTCTTCCAAACATTCCATATTTACCAATTCAGCAATGCTGTGTACTGTGGTGCATTGTATTCTTTCTGCCTACTACGTATTTAAAGTCTCTCCTACTATTGCAATATTTTTTCCTCTTAAGTGAGGTGTATGAAACAAAGGACATCAGCAAGGGTTATTTGGTATTTTTGCTTTCTCAGTTATAAAAGAAGTTTTCCAATATAATTCAGATCTCTGCTCTCAGTAAGCCCAGCTCTGCACGTTATGAAAGGCAAACTCATCTGTCATTCATTTGTACTAAGGATGACCCACAGCTGCCTGGAAACAGCTCTCTCTCATCATCGCTCTCCCTTTTCCCATTCACTCTAGCAGTGCTTGCTTCTTCCGTTCTCCTACTACTTACTTGGAGGAACTAATTCATTTTTAACACCATATAATTTCAAAAACCTTTGCATTTATTATGCTCTGCCCCAAAAATACCCTGTTCCTCTGTGGGAGCTCTGTACAACTACTTAACACACGCAGGTTTACAGGCTTTGCTGTTTTCTCCTTAATCTAAGGCAAAACTACATTGCGCCTCTGTGTGCTTCACTGTGCCCAGCCTGGGCTCCCCACCCACACCACAGAAACCAGCCCTGGGAGCCCTTTCTGTTTTCACTGGCTACTCTGATCTCTGCCCTCTTCTTCTAAAAGACATTCCTGTTCAGGAAAATTCCCTATGTCTCTCCCCTGCCTCTTCAAGTAGGTTTCCTCAATTCCCTTCCTGGCTTGATTGCGGTCACTACACAGCAACATGCTGCACTGAGTATGGTAAAGCCCCATTCCCATGATGGAGCCAGGGTCTGATCTGGAGACTTTTGGGCACGAGAGAAGAGCACGGCAACAATGGCTCCCAGGCAATCCTGCTTTTTTCAGACAGCACTGTCTGACATCAGTGACACCAAGAAATAAGACATAACTCAGTAACTGCACACAATGCCTAGCAGATTGTAAAAGTGTTTTTACAAAACTCACTTTACAAAAGATTGTAAAGTGGTGGGACAAAATAAGCTGTTGCAAATGCACATAAACGGGCATGAGCTTTTCTGAAACATTATTGTAGCATCTACTGATCTCTAAAGAGGCTTAAAAACCAAGAAGGGACAAAGACCTTTTTTTCCACCATTTATTCCAATCAGACGAGTAAATTATTTAAATAAGGCTGGACATGAGCACACCCCTATCAGCCAAACTAATTTGAGAGAAATCTTTGGAGATTCATGAACAAAAGAACTGGAATTTTTTGCAGGCACTAAGGCTGCAAATTGATGGCTTTGGACACTTCTGCCATCAGAGAGAAGCACATTTAAATAGAATAAGAGAGTAAACGTCAGATCCAGCAAAGGAAAGTATCTGTAATGATACAATTCATCCAAACAAGGAGATTGCAGAAAGCCTGTGCTTAAAAGAGAACAGTTCCAGCTCAAATGACAACAAAGTATCAAAAAATATCAAAAAGGTGCTGGACTCCTGAACATGCCAGAGAGAGATTTATCTTTTAAATTGTTGAACAAAAGAAGCACCAGAAAAAGGAGAGAAGGATGTTACAATGGAACATGCAGGAACAAAGTGGTCTTAGGGTACAGGTATTGGCTACTCTCAGAGAGGAGGAAACTGAACGAGTATGAAGGGATGAGGTACTCGGTTTAACAGCTACAGCAGAGCCATGGTGACAGGCAAGAAGCCAGGTAGGTGGAAAACTTGCAGGGCCCAGTGATCATGGTAATATTAGCTTTAAAATTTTTCTGAGGGCATTGTGTTAGGAAAAAAGCAATTGAAAAGTATTAGTTTTTTTTTTAAAAAAAAAAACAGCACCCAAATATGAATGACAGAAAACTGATTGTATCAATTGTTTTCTGTATCAGTTGGGAACAGAGCAACAAAACCACATTTAACTTGTGGTTAAAGACTGAGAACTGCAATGAGCCCACAAACATCACCTGAGTAACTTTACATGAGTTAAATCAAGCAAACCTTACTTAGCCACAATCAATGCTGAAATTTCTGGGATTTGAGTTTTGCAGCTGTTTCGGTATACACCTAAACCATCATAAAACCTGTGAAAATCAGTAGTGAATAAATGAACATACAAATAAACAAATATTTGTCATAAAGGAAGAAAGCTCTTCACATGTATTTAACCTTTGAATGGATGAAGCCAATGTCAGACAAGAGAGGAATGTGCGCAAGAAAAGCAGAATTAAACATTAAATTACAGACCACTTACAGGCAGTGGTCTTACCCTCTAAGAGGTCTTGTAAAATAAAGTCTGTTCTCATCATAATTCTCTGGGCCTGACTCTCACCACCAGCACCCTCTTTTTCAGTGATCTGGTAGATTTAAGGACCTCAGTAGAAAGCAGCCTTATTAAGGACTTCTCCTCAGTGCAATTTACCCAGCTACGTTCTCAAATTCGAGTCATAATATTTAATACCTCATCCATACATAGTATCTGTGAAAAGAGATTAAAATAAACAAAATAGAAGTGGAAAGCCATCTTTCTCTGAAACCTCAGATGATAATAGAAGCCTCACAAATAATTGTAACATCATTCTCCTCCACAAGCCCACTCACCGCTTTTTGTGCTGCTATCAAGGACAAACAAATAAGAGAAACCAGGAGGAATCCAGTTCCTAAGCAACGCTGTATTTCTGTACCCTACTCAGGCACTGGCAGAGTTTTATCTTGCTCCAGGCTCTGAAATAGGATACAAAAGGTCTGTGGCACTGTGGGAAGCACAGTCCAGCTTCCGATGGCACCTTCTTAAATCATATTCCTCTTGGGCTGCTATTACTAGCCTATATGATGAAATTCATTGCTTTCACTTTCATTGAGCCATTGTGTTTCTCATCTATCTACCCAATGGAGTCGCCAGGGCAGAGATCAGCCCTTTCTGCTGCTCTACAATGCCAGGCAATAGGAGCGCTGAAGTTGGAGGGAGGGTCTCTGATGCATCTGTAATACAAAGTTTAACAGCATCGTGCTTGTTTCACTGAAGACTCTTAACCTACAGCAAACAGAATTTCTCCTGCCACCAGAGTCAAAGTTGCAGCCCTGCCACAGACCAAGGGCATACATGGGGCCAGGAAGTGAAGAATCACCTTGTGCATAGAATCATCAAATAACATTCTAATTTATTAGCCCCATGATGAGCTGATGCACCTTTTCCATGAGACTGTAGCAGGACCCAGGGAAACAAAAATATCTGCCATCCGTATTGGAAGGTATGGCACACCTGAAAACATCCAGATGACAAAAAAAGTAATCACATTTTCATAGCTGTCATTATACCAGCATAACATCACTGTTACAGGATGATGAACCAAACAAAAAGTTGTTTTTTGCTAGCACACACACACAAAACACATCCTCTAATTGCATAAAGCTCCATGAGCAATTTTGCAGAAGGGTTTTTTTGTCATCATGCAGTAGTCTAGTGGTAATTTCTGTCCATCTGTTATAGAGCATATTTCCATATCCAAAGGCACAGTACACATTGCCATGTGCTGGAAGGGATGTAGGATTCTTGCTTTGCAAATCAGCTCATTGATCATAATGAAATATGGCAAAATGCCGACAGTTCATGTACTGAGACATCTCAAGGATTCACAGATGAATAGCTATTTAAATAGTAAAAAATCCTATTTCAAGTCATATTTAGAGCTAAGTATCACCAGAGTAACAACTTTTTCAGCAGTACAATGCTCTTTGTAAGTAATATGCAATGTAAATTTATGAGGGCTAAAGCATAAACCCATAACTTTACAAATAATAGCCACATATAAAAGCAGACCCTTTGACCCCAGTACTGTTATTTGACTCAGAGGTGTACTTTTCTTTATGAAGGGTTTATTTGTTCTGGCCTCACTTGTTCTAATGGTCTGCTATAATCACAAATGGATGTGGGGTTGATTTAAATGGTTTCTTTTGCTCCTAAAATGTAGGATTTACTTCTAAGCATCAGTGCAGAGTCTAAGTTGTTCCACTATACGACTTTTAGTGCAAAGGGAAGTAGAAAATGCTCTCCAACCAAGACTTCTTTTATGTCTTTTACATTTTTATGGCAAAGTTAATAATTTTTTATTGAGTTTTCAGAACAGAAATTACCACCTTAATATTAATCTAACCATTAACCAATTAACAAACATCATTTGTGAGCCTAGATTCACTCCAGTGAAAGCACACACCCTCCCTGACACCTAGTGAGATGAAATTTAAATTCTCATCTGTTTTTCAGGAACGCTATGTGCTCCTGCCTCTCCAACCTCCCATCAACTAACTGTAGCATTCAGCTACAATTGATTAGCACCAAACACTGACTTAACATTTATGTAGATATTTTCAGCACAAACAAAGCACACAACTTGCAGAGTTCACCAGTAATGACTTAAACTTAGTCTAGCTGAGTCAGTCTTTCAAGTGGTTAAAGGTAATTTAGATTACATGCTAATTTATGTCTGGCCCTCTCCTGTGAGCAGCTTGTGCCTGATTGACTATGGTGCTCTTGTGGTATGGGATTACAGTCAAAAGAATTAAGGAGAAACTACCAAATTAATTTCAGTTAACATTATTTAAAGACGTACAGTGATATGCAAACCAGCTTCTCAGTGGTAGACACCTGCAACAGCATTTCATTCACAAAGCTACTGAGTCTCAATAATACATTCAAATTAGTAGACATTACCAGTGGCACAGATTTTTTTTGTACATCTAAGCAGGTCATGAAGGTTCCTTGTCCCCCACCTATGGCACAGCTTGAGAGAAGATCCTGTTGTCTGCTCAAAAAGCTGCTGCAAGTGCCAAATTTAGGATGGGCAAGAAACAACAATTACAGCGACAGTTAAAGGTGTTAAAAATGCTCAGTTTTCAAATTGCTCAATGTTTTCCTTCCAACAGCTCTGAAGCCTCACCAGACAGGGAAGGTCCTTGACACAGTATCAGGATGGTTTTCTGTCTCAAGGCACAACCTTCATGGCTGTCATGGGGCTTCACACACATTCAATGTGGACCCAAATAAACCACTGCTATAAATAGCTGTGCTTGCACATAAACTCACTGAAGTGACTTTTTTGTACATTAAAATACCTTTATGCTGGTGCTGCAGAAGGTTATCTAAACCTCTTGACTCCCCGTGGGAATGTTGCTATACTAAGCTTCTCCCTGTTTTTGCATGGAATACCTACATTTAGTTCAGTGGTGCTACTTCGGGACTGCGGGACATGAGGGATGTGCTGGCAATGCTGGGAACTGACTCTTTAAGTGGATTAGCTTTGCTAGCAGGTGGTCTGCACTGGAATTTGCCACCAAATAAAAAGTATCTATTTTAAGTATGCTCAGCCCAGCTTAATTTCTGAGCTGTCAATGAAGGACATGGAGGGCCGGGTGCTGAGTGGGGTCAGCAACTCAACTTAAATTCTCCTCCAGCCTCTCTGCGACTTCCCCATTTGCAAGCCCTAATTGTACCACCTTTTTCCTGCACAGGGAATTAAATGTACATAAAAATGACTACCTATGCCAGAAGTTACACGTATTTTTTAACGCACATTAAAGGCACTGTAAAAATGTGCAAGGCTTTTAAAGAGTGCAATATTGAAACAGCAAGCAGGATATCCACTGAAAATTAGTATTGGGAGCTTGCTGCATTCTTTTATTTCAACATGCTGCTACCAGTTTTCTTTTTACATAAAAATACCATTGCAGAAAGTCAGGTCCTCCCTATGCCCTCAGAGGTTACAAAATATAACTGTTCAGAGATGTCTGGCTCGTTATTTTAAATGTCACCAAATCCAAACCACAGCATTAAAGGAGTTATTAGTTATATCCTTGCTCTGCACACGCCAAAACATTTGCTCCCTCATCAACAGTTCTTGTTTATTCACTTCTTAATTTACTAAGTTCTGAACTCACAGATGGTTGCAGTAAGTTGCGTTTACAGAGTAAGCGCTGCAGAGGAAGAACTATGGTAATGAACAATGTCTTGAACAAGTCACACTTGAAGGAAATCAATAACATCTAATTTTTGTAAAGAATGCAGTAAATCCCTCTCGCCTGCCACATTCATGTACTCACAGATATGCACAGCAATCTCAGTTCATTTGGATAAATTGAAAACATAAAATTGATAACTTAAATTACTTTACTAAAAGCAGATTAACTTTTTCTTTTACCAATATAAAATATGCAGGTTTTACCAATAATTTCATCTGCAGGATGCAATAAACAAGCAGTAGGTTTCACAAGCCAGTGTAAGCTGAAGTTGAATTTAAGCTAGTACAGTAAAACTACTACAAGTGTAATGTAAATCCCTACAATGATTGTACAGAAGTAGATTATTTCAATAAAGTTTAAATTACTTAATAAGAGGTTAACAGAACAACAAGCCAAATTTCTACTTATCTAAATATTATTTTAACTTTTACCCCAGTAGAACTAGACGGGCTCAAAAAAAATAAGTTAAGGTTAAAAATTCAGGTCATACTATAGCAATTTGGTCACACAAAAATAATACCAGAAATGAGACCACCAAATGAAAACTAAGCTCAAAATGGGCATATACATATGTCTGGAACTATACATTCGCACGGAGCAGGACAGGCGTACTGTGATGAAGGAAAAACCACAGGGAACTTGCCTTAGGAATGCCTATAAGTAAATCATTTTCATACCATAAAATTGTCATAAAAACTCTTTACAGCATATCTCACACAGCATACGCTACCTTACTGGGGAAGAAAAACAGCTGGAAATTCCCTGGAATACTGATGTTTCCTCCCATTTCCCACCATTTTCCACTTTGATTAAGGTTTAGATAACCAAGCAGTGGAAGTGATTTAGTGCACTATCTGCTACATCAATAGATGGTTTCTCTTTTTTTGCAGTTCATTTTAAAGGATACTAGAATGCTAAATAATAGTATTACAGAAGTATTACACTTCCCTGCAGACAAGATGTCTTGGTTCAAGGAAGGACCAGAGAATCTGACCTCTCAGAGGAGAAAATAAATTCACCTGATTCATTCCTCTGGCCGTGGGGGAAACCACAGGGAAGAACGATGAACAACCAAAATACAGGGCCTTATTGAAACCAGTCCATCATGCTCATTTCATTAAAGATGGAACACCAGTAAAATCATAGAATCATAGAATCATAGAATCATTTAGGTTGGAAGAGACCCTTGGGATCATCAAGTCCAACCATCAGCCCTACTCTACAAGTTCTCCCCTACACCAGATCCCTCAACACCACATCTAATCTACTCTTAAACACAGTCAGGGAGGGTGACTCCACCACCTCCCTGGGCANTTGGCCTTCTTGGCCACCTGGGCACACTGCTGGCTCATGTTCAGCCTCCTGTTGACCAGCACCCCCAGGTCCTTTTCTGCCAGGCAGCTCTCCAGCCACACTTCCCCAAGCCTGTAGCGATGCATGGGGTTGGTGTGGCCCAAGTGTAGGACCTGGCACTTGGCCTCGTTGAAGGCCATGCCATTAACATTGGCCCATCTATCTAGTCTGTCCAAGTCCCTCTGTAGAGCATCCCTGCCCTCAACCAGATCAACACTCCCACCCAACTTAGTGTCATCTGCAAACTTACTAATAGTGTTTTCTATGTCCCTATCTACATCGTCAATGAAGATATTAAAAAGGAAAGGCCCCAATACTGAGCCCTGAGGAACACCACTTGTGACTGGCCGCCAGCTGGATTTAACTCCATTGAGCACCAAAAATGGCAATGATGGTCTCTAGTGCAACTTGTAATAGCAGATCACAGGTCTGCTTGGGTGTCAAATACTGGGCTGCACATCTTTTAGTTTCACAACTAATCAAGCAGTTTCTCCCCTTGCTTTCAGTAAATACCAAGGTAATATCTGGAACAGAGGGTTGCCCATACTGTATCCCAGTGGATTGAAAATAACCTCTTGGGGGCGTGATAAGGTTATAGTTCTGCATTTCTGCTCTCTCCCTTCAATTAAGATTTTTGATGTCACCAAAATACATTTTACGTAAATTCAAGTCGAAGACTTGTTACGGAGCTGCATTTGGTAGCTACAAGCTCCAGCCAGAACGGGCAGTGAGGCTCATGGCTTACTATTGTTTTAAGCCTGTTGTAATCTACAAAGTATGATCATTTATTGTGGCGGCTCCAAGTAAAGCAAAATCCATTTTTCTTTGTCAAACACTTTATGTGATACGAGGAGATGTTAGACACACAAACTGAGTAATTTTCTCATTAGCTCAGCCAAGCATATACATCTTTCCCCATCCTCTCCTTGGATTTATGTTATGAAAAGATACATATTTTGAAGCAAATCATTTTCTCTGCACGTTGAAAACAAAAAGAAGTTGGAGACTGAGAAAGGGAGAAAGGGAACAGCTGAAAGCAATCTGAATCCCAGAATATATTTAAAGGGAAGAACAATGTATATTTCAATGGGGAGATAAGTCATATTGAGCTTATCAAAAAAAGTCCTTGGATGCCACAGTTTGCATGTGGCTTGAAGATAAAGAAACCAGGCTTCTTCCGCTCTCTAATCCTTCAAATGGGCAGCTTTAAAATATCCCATAGAGTAAGTACGTATTTATGATCAGAAATCGGGTACATTTATTTTTCACAGTTAATTACATTCAGAGTATTTAAGAACCCAGTTTATTCCAGTGCTTTCTGAAATAAGTGTAGTTCTACTACTAGTTCTGCTTACTGGGCTCATATTTGGGATTACTGTACCCAATACAGCTTTGCAAAAGTTTATCCTTGGGGTTTTGCTGCATTTTATTTATTTAAGACAACATGGAATATAGTTTTAATTTAAGAAACTGCAAAAAATTGAGAGGATTGAGGGATTAAATTAGGAATGAGATTTGTAAACATTTGAAGGCAGAGAAACCGGGGCTGTCTCGAAAAACAAGACTGGAATTCCAATTACCAGATTACCAGCCTCTCCAACACCCCAGGAACTCATAAATACCTGACTCATCCTGCTGACGCCACAGCACAGGAGCCTGCTTAGGACCATAGACTTTTAGACAAATTGATTTATGCGAATGGAGTTCACTCCTTTGACCAGCCAGCTTGGGATGAGAGTGTGAGGTAAGAATTTTTTCATCAATTCAGTCACTGACCAGGTTTTTGCTCTGGAAAATGCAGCAAGGGTCTCTGAACTTTGGACTTTTGTCCTCAGTAATACACTCGCTCAAACCCTGCAAAGACACAGGTCTGTCTGGAGAAACTAAAGTGCAAATCAAATGCTTCCCTTCTAAACTGAAACAAGTCCGTTTGACTGTGTCTTGACCAAATAAATGCCAAACCAGTGCAACGCAAACCGCTGCAGGGACAGGGGGTGCTTTGCTTCTGCAAACACATAACATTCTCTTGAACTGTATTTAGTCTTTGTTGTTCCAGAAGATATATCCCCATACAAAAATAATGCAATATTCAATTCAGATGTGCTTCAAATCTGTTTCAGGGGAACAATAGCTCGTTATTTTTGAACACATCACAAACAATACAGACATTTCAAAACACAAAGTGTATAAGCAACATATCCTAATGCCTGCTTGAGCTGCCCTGTAATGTTTCATTTGGAGATCTGCCAAATTCTTTGTCTGAAACTCAGCTGAAGTTTGATGATCACAAGGAGAATGGCTATTTTCGTATCCAACGTGCTTATTATTAGGAATAAAAAGACAAATTGCCAAGTGAACGGCACTGTTCTTACAAAGGTGGTATTTAAACAATTGAAGAACTCAGAAGCAAATAGAGGGCAACCAGCAAATTCCACATTGCTTCAAAAGCTGTTTTCACAAAGCTCATTTTTCAATTATTTTACACAACGCGCTGTGCTCTATGGAGTTGGATCTCCAGTGCCAGGCTGCAACATATCCTTCACAGAGTCCTGGGAAACAGACTTTTTAGGCTATTTTAATATTTTTATTATTATTATTATTTATTATTTTTAATTTTTTTAAGTAATCAAGGCCATAAAGGCAATTTTCATGCATAAACACAAACTTCTGGCTGTTTATCACTGATGTCAGGCAAAGATCAGCTGTGTCCAGCATGGAATTTCCCCTTAGCTTTATTTTAAAATTTCCATTGCATCCTGAAAATAGGGCTCTCCAAGCAGGGCATTTTTAGAAATCAATTATTGGTGTGGAAGGATAAACTAGTTCATGAAAATGAGCAACTGCTTGTGAATTTCATCTATGTCACTCCACAGAGCTAAAAGAAAATAAACACCATCTCACTGTCTATCCCATCCACTTCTTAAAGTTTGCAACAGGATATTCTCTCCCACTTTTACATGACACACAGCCTCCTATTGTATACAGTCCCTCAAGTACCCCATATTTCCTCTTCTCTGCTGCAGGTTAGCCTAGTATCTCATCTCTCTAAATTGTACTCCAGATACTCTATGCCCTTTTAACTTTTTAATTAGGATAAACTTCCTTGTTTCAACAGGACAGAAGATCAATGGATTGAGAACTCAACGGTGATGACCCCCCCAGATTATTAACTCCTCTAAAGCCCTTTAAAACAAATTAAGACTCCCATTGCATTTTTTATTAAGTAGTTCCTATGGCAACTTTAAATCATATCTTTTACTTTTGCCTGCAGAGGTTTGCTAGCTGGGCCACCAGATACTGAGAAGTCTCAGTAATCACCTGTGGATATTTATCCCTCTTGAACTGACCTAAAGACTGCTCGAGGGGAGAAAAAGTCAATGACTGAATTTACAGAAAGATCATAAAAAAAAAAACAGTAACAGAAACCATCTTGTTCTCTTTGGACCATTAGTCATACTGATACACATTTTACTAATGAAAAGAAAAAAAAAAGTTTTTAAGTTTTGCTTCCTAAAGCAGTGCTGCCACCTTCTCTGCAGCCTCCCCACCCATCTCTGCAATTATCGGGCACAACGGCATATGGGTTCAGAAGCAATCTTCCAAAGCAGCTATCCAGAGTGGTTGAAAAGATTGACTCGAGGTATGAAAAGCAAACGAGCTCTCTTCAGTGGCAGCTGTTCTAGAAGCACACCCTCCCTGAGTGACTGACAACAGCCTTAAGTCATCTTTAACTTATCCACCAACATTTATTTTTTCCCTGTGGCTAACTTTTTGAACAGAGATAGAAGATGATCATATTTTGTCTTCATCTGCTCACGTCTCAACGTTCTATCTTTTAAAACTTAACCCACTCATCTCTAACACACACAGGCTCTTTCATCAGCTGCTTAGAGAGACGCTGTATTACATGTCCAACCTGGGCACTTTATGCAAAAAAACCCAAATACTGATGTATTACAGTCAGAGGTTATTCTGGTTTGTATCCTGCCGCTTTCAGGCATCCCTCAGTCTGTGCCCCTCACCTTAAGGGTTTGCAAAGTTAATGTGAACCAGAGCCATAATCAGAAGCGTGTTCCTCTCAGAAGCACTGGAAGCTGGAAATGCACTGACTAACACTCACTCTGACTTCCATGACCTGAGCTGCCTGTACATTCCCTGAGAGACTTTCCCCTCCTACGAGCGTCTGCACCATCTCTTGCCTGGAGCGCCGCTACTAAGCTCTTGCATCTTCTAACGCCTCTGTGCTTTATGTCACGAAGACACCAGTTTACCAAACAATATTAATCAGACTTATGGTTTTCAGACACATAAACTTCTGCCAGTACAAAAATGTAACAAATCATTGAATTTACACTATGGTAAGCTGTTATGTAAGGTACTTGCAGCAAAGAAATTAAATTGACAGACACTAAAATCAGTATTGATAGCAACAGCTTGAGAGAGAGAAAAAAAAGACAAAGAACAAGAAAAAAAATCACCAGGAGATTTAGCTTTAAATGTTCTAAAATCCTTAGATGATGGATATAACTAAGACCAATTGTCAGACAAGCAGGTGTTTGGGGAAAAGTATTTAAGTGGCAAAATAAACAGAGCTTCAACCAAATTTAAAGCACTCTGGAGAAACAAAGCCTGTAACAAGTCTACCCATCACCAACTACACTCACAGGTAAAGAAGTCATATCAATCACTAGATACATTATCATACAATTATATCACAGACAAGTCCTACTCATTTTATTAAATAGGAGTGTCTTAAAATAGACAATATTCTGTTAAGAAGTGTCCTGGTTTTAGCTGGGATAGAGTTAGTTTTCTTTCTATTGGTTGCTGTGCGTCAGATTTGGTATTAAAGCAATGTCAATAATACATATAGTTTTGGTTGTTGCCTGATGATGTTTATCTTTTTCAAGGACTTTTTTTAGCTTTCCACAGAGGCTGAGAAGCAGCATAGACAGAACAATGGAATGGCCAATGGAATATTCCACACCATAGATGTCCTGCTCAGAATATAAATAGGGTTAGCCAGGGAGGGTACTTGAGATCACTGGTTGGGACAGTACCAATCCACTCTTTTATCCTTTCTCCGCCAATATCCTTCTGTCCTGGGTTTAAACTGTTCACCCTTACTCCTACCTAAGCAGAGATGTTTGACTCAGGGTACCTGCCACTTTAAAAATGGCTAAGTGTCCAGAACTTTGCAGAGTGCCAATGATTTATTAAATACTAATTTAAAATTTGTTGAAATTTATATTTGAGAGGAGTAATACCACCTGCAGCTTTGACAGGCTTTCTCATACAGATAGGAAGGCTCACTCTTGTATTCAGTAATAGGCTTAGTCCTGCCTCTGTCTGTTTATATCTTCCATCACAATGAAAAGCCACCCGCTTCCTTCTGCTCTCCTGGGTTCTAAACTCAGCATCTTGAAAGACAGATACCTTCAGACACCTGGGTATTTATGATACTGTTATTTCCAAGATATGGTATTTCAAATTTGCTTGAGGAAACACATCTCAGATGCTAAGCCTTTCCTGCTGCCTTGCCCTTTTGTTTATTGTATGTGTCTTCCCCTGCTGTTCCCGTGACAACTCCTTATGTCTTGGTCAGGTCAAGTTCCTCCTGCCACCAATGTTTTTTGAACTCTCTTATTATTACTACCACAAATCAATTGGTCTGGTAGTTCACCCACTAGGGTATTTCTAGATGACATGCTGGAAGGGCTAAACTATTCTACAAACATGTTTTGAGGTGGTCTTGCTCCCACCCCTAGACAGAGCACCTTCCCTTGCTGTCCCGTGGGTGATGGAAGTTAAGACCTGCACACTAGGCTGCAGAAAAGTTCAAGGAGAATGAGTAAGAGGGAAACAAGGGGGGTAATTTTATGCCAGCTCATCTCATTGAAGCAGCTTACCACAAGGCAGAGGTGAGCCAAGGGAGAAGATAGGAAAGCAAGTGAGCCGTTTCAGCTCTGCTGTGGAGGAAAGTTGCATCTTGTCTCCCAAGTGCAATGGCCCATGGCACCCTTGGGGCAAGCATTGTCCAGGATGCACTGGAATCTCTCAAGATCTTTTCAAGTGATCTAGACTTCCTCTCTCCTAATTTCCAAACTTGTTAAGAACTAATTGGGAACAGGGTCTGTATCTGCATCTTTTTGTTCTGTACACTAGCACTGATTCGAACATTCCCTTTTCTGCATGCTATATATCATTTTGTTAACTATTGACACAAGGTCTTTTGGAGCCCTGGCTGTGTAACAGATCCACTGAGTTCAGAAATTTGGAGACGCAACCAACTGCAGCAAATGGGGTGTCCTGGGTGCTCGAGCCCATCACCCTGCGGTTAACCCAATTCAAACCACTGTGTGCATATTACCACAGGTCCTATACTTCAAGCCCTTACACATATAGCTGTAACTGCTCTAAGAATATTCCTTAAATAAGAATATTCATTACAAACAAGCAGTATATAGAGCAAGGACAGAGCAGCATCACCCAGCAAACCCAAGCTTACACCAGGCACTGCAGGCAGTTGCTGTCCACTGCCTGCACTGCTCCTTGACTTCATGAGCAGTCCTCCACCCTCAGCATTAAAAGGACCGTTTCCTTGTAAATATTTAGCTATTTATCCAGCCTGATTAAATGCCCAAGTGCCATCATATGCCACATACTTAACCACATAGTGGTTAAGTATATTTTCTCTCTCTGAAGGTGGTTAGTATGGTTGTTGGGAGTGATGATAACCTCCCAGTACATTATCATTATTCAAAGCCTACAATGGCAAAAGCATTAATTTAATTATCCAAAGGGCATTTAGGAAAACCCTTTTGTTCTAAGCATAAACCCTAAGAAAACAGCAGCTACGCTGTGAGTATCCTTATAACAATAAAGTATGAGGTTACTGAGGTGATCGCAACATTCGCCCACAGCTTTTTCCAAATAATAGGTAAGAGAACAAAAATCTGAATTTTCTTTAAATCCTCCTCTTTTTTCTCCATCATTCAGGCAGATGTCATTTTCATTATCCTGTAAATCTCAGGTCTCCGCCCTGTGTAATTATTAGTGCCAGAAGACCCATTTTAGATCCTGTACCCAAATGGTTCAGCAGTATGTCCAGGAAAAAGAACAAATTGCAAAGTACTCTGGATTCATTGAAGAGGAAAGTCTTCAATTACTAAACAAGCTGTAGAGCATTAAGTGAGAAGACAACGTGTCAGACACAACTATTTGAAAATCAAACAAAAAATTTCTTCTTGACTATGAATTTTGAAAGTAGTGAACTAGGCCAAGTAAATTCAAGGCACTTCTTTTCCCTCCCAAGTATTAGGTTGAAGATGAATCAGATCACAAAATAATCATTCTAAGTGTACAAAAGTAAAAATATCTAAAGAACTGACTGGATAGCTAAAATACTACTTACTATTAGCAACAAGATGTATTAAGCGGGGCTAATTCAAATATACATCTAAAATTATTATTCTAAAAATACATCTAATTTCTGTGGAAGGGAGAAAAAGAGCACACACCAGAGCCTCCCTGCACTTGAATACAACCAAACATATGAATGATTCTCAGCAGTAAAGGCTTTTTAACAGGATCGGGTTTTCACCTTCAAAGATGAGCAATTCTGTTTCTACTGCTACTCCTATATTGCATGGGAGTTGTGCTGAATACTTATTGCATCAGTCAATGTTTTGACTTACCCTTGTACACGTATCGAAGAAAGAGCGCCGTGAAATGCAGTCACTGGAACAGCGTGACACACATGATAATTTCAGAGGTTCAAGCCTTCTACTTACTATCCTTTACTATAAAAAGGGGGTTGTCTTTGTTAATAGTATTTAAAAGGATGCAATAAAAGGGCCATGATATTTAAGTCTGTGAATTAACAACATGTACTTTCATCTTTTTTTAGTATGCTTACAGAAAACAGAAATGAAGTGACCCAAAGAATGATGTCCAGAAATCTCATGCTTACAACAACCACACTGGGGAAAGTAGAAAGGTGACACTGGATTCTACTCTACACAAAGAGATCTTACTGTGCTCTGGAAAATGTTCATTCCCTGCTACTGCAAGCTGGCACGTGCCCTTGCAGCAGGACAGAATCACCTCTGTTAAGAACAGCAATTTTGGTTGATATTGTAATTTGCTACAGCTTTCATTTTTAAGCTTAAGTTTATGCTGTCGAATCCCTACTTCAAAATTAAAAACTGAAACCAGGATTTTAGCTGTTTTTCAACACTGACTCGCTTTGGCTGTGCTAAGTCACTGGGGAAACACACAGTATTAGATTGCAGCAACTTTCCACCACACTTCCTTGGATTGTACTTGACCCTACTTAGTTCAAGCTCTTCTACTGCTTGTACTTTGGCCTCAAGTTTATTTATCTATATCTGGATGCATACATAAACACATATATCTACATACTTATTTGCATACCACAAACATAACTTTTGTTCCCGATTTTAATTATTTAGCTGAAATTCTTAAAAGGCTTTAAAGGAATTATTTTCTGCAGAACAGAAACAGTGAAGGAATCCTGATCCTGCAGGCACGTAATGCTGCAATTGACTGCTCAGCATATTCAGCAAGGCTTGAGTGACTCACACAAGGACATGGCTGCAGACGAAATGTTTTTATTAATTATTCACTAATCTTCAGTGTTTCAGTGGCAATACCGACTTAGCATAACTTTCTGAATAAATTATTTAGATCTTCACATTTCAACCCAAGCACAGCACAGCTCAAAAGAGATGACAAACCTGCGATGCGTAACACATACCCACTAAATCCCTTCCCTTCATTGCAGCTCTTGATATTTTAATCATGTTTTTACCCCGGGATGCACTCCTTCCCATTGCACATTGGGCAATGGAAACCAGCAGAGTCCAGTTACAAATACTATGGAAATTCAGTGATCGTTCCAGCCTTCTCCTGGCACAGGAGCACAACAGACTGAACGTGCCACTGGAACAAGGAGGCCACAGCACCAGAAATGTTCTAACAGCGATAACTGCTGGCCAACCAGCCTAGCTCAGGATCCTGCCTCCCACTGGCCCGGCTTGGCTGTTTCAGAGGGGCCATGCAGGGCAGCCAGGAACAGGCAGCCACGCTTTCCCACCTGTAGGAATGTCCTCCCTCAAGAACCACAGTGCACTGCTGTCTTGTGCCCTCTGGCATTCTCATTTGCCAAACACACGCTTTCCACACTCGATAATGTAGCTCTAAAGAATCTTAGCACAGGTATAAAAGGCCAGTTTGAAATCCTGCCAATCTTATCTTAGAAGATAACTGCGCATTATGATGCTTAAAAACAAGAGGGAACCATAAAATGTCAACACCTGAGGAAAAACTGATCCATAACACAAACTTGACAGGAAGCTTTTGAGCATTTCCTTCTGCAGAGTTATCTTCACTGGAGTTCCCCACAGTCCAGGGGACAGGAAAGAGCAAAGCATGCCCCACTCACTCCTCCCATGTCTCTGAGGATGGTGACTGCTCACAGCCAGACCCCCCTGAGCAGCTCTGTGCAATGCACAACTAGTGCCAGAGAACTCAGTGTGTGGCACCCTGTGCTGCTCAACAAGGCACATCAACAAGGCTGATTAAACTGAAGGCACAGTCCCTAGGCAGAGTGAGGAACTGGTTCATCTTAGCCCCCACAAAAGGATAAGGACATCCTACTTAAGAAGTAGACTACACGTTACCAGGAAAAGCTGCTGTCTCGGCCTCCTGAGATCTGAGGAGTGCCTCCAGGCTGGGATTTCTGGTGTGCCTGAGGAACCTCATGCTTTAGGCACTTAACTCTCCTGTCTCCTTTCTGTGCTTTAAGCTACATGAACCAACAGGAAACAACCACCCAAACCAACCACTAGCCAATCTCCATCGGCAAAGCAGAGAACAGATAATGCGAGGAAGAGGCAACCAAAAAAACTCCACCTCCTAAAAGATTATAAATTGTACAAAGAATATCCTTTGCTATGTAATTAATGAAAATCTACCATTTTTAAGCATCCTGAGGGAAATTTTCCATGTCAAATCAATTTGTAGGTAGGACCCAAGAGGCAGAAAATTATAACTGCTTCAGCGTGCTTCTTCATTAGACTGTTGCTAGGGGGTTAATTTTCAGTCACGTTCTTTTGTGCTTTTGTGACTTTGATCTTTGATGACAGTGTTAACTCTATTTGGTCCTTAGTACTGCATTGATTTTAAACAGCCTTTTGAGATACCCTCACTAATTATTTCACTGGAAGTTTAATTAAATCTTGTCACACAGGAATAAGCTGCTTCTCGGAATAGCTGCTAAACATTATACAGCATGTAACTGGAGAAAGGAGGAAGGATAATGATAGCTGGACAGACAGGCACATGAAGAAAAAGCAGAAAGCTATTCCTAAATATGAATTTAAGGGCAAGTGGCTCCTCCATTTCCTTTGTGCACAGAAGTAGCAAACTTCTTGCATTTGTTGCGTTATCCATGTAGATATTGCTATATCACACATTTCCATTCCCAAATTTGATCCCAATTTTTGTAATGTAGGCAACTTTGCAATTTTCAAATTTCTCAGGATTCCTATTAGATTGGAAAGGAATTATTAATATTTAGTCAAGAATCCATTATGAGTGGACTGTTCCTGCAGACAACTGCTCTGCTTATGTTTGCTTATGCAAAGCACCAAAGGCAATGTTGCAGGCAGTACTTTTGTCCTGAAGTTCTTGTGCCCACAATTCCTACCAGTTGATCTGTAATCGCCTTTTATTTTACGAATGGAGGCCCATAAATAAAGGATATTAGATTATAGCAGAGATTGAATTTATTCCTCATCTAGATATACATGCTCAAAAATGGGACCTGCCTTTTTTCATCAGAAATTTCACTGTCTTTCCACTTTCCTTCTGACTCTTGGTTTTCCTAGAGCAAATGAGTAAACCTGTTACCGCAAGAAATTCACCCAGCTCTATTGTTGAACGTCGTATGTATAGATTTCATACTGAGCCAGCAGCCTGTTAGTATGTTCAGCTTGGCAAACTCAGCAAAAAAAGAAAGAAAGCTCTCTCTCTTAGGTTAAGGACATATTTCTTTGCCAGCCAATGTATTTTTATATTACTGGCATAAATATGGCATTCATACATCAATACCATACTTGTAAGATTACATCAACATTTCTTTTTTTGGGGAAAAAGCAAAGATAACCTAACTTTAAATGAGCTTTAAGAGCAGAAGAAACTATTGGGGAGGGTAAATCAACCATAACCAGGCAGCAAAAAGTAAAATTAAAGCTTAATGGTAGGTGAAATAAAATAGCAAAATATATTAATTTCCTAATCTGAATTCTAACACGTGAATTGCATAAGACAGTGCAGGATCAGATTTTAAGTTCCTTAGAAACTGAGTAAAAGCCTCAAGAGTTTTATATGATAAGCCCAAATGATGAAACTGGACTCAATAGACGGAAAGCAATTACAGCTGTTTTAAGGGCAAAGTAACCGCATCAGTGGCAGGGACCAAGGATGAGAAGAGCTGAACAGGAAAGCCAGGCCTTCACCTATGTTCTAACAAACTCATAAGGGAAACAAAGGACTCAAACAAGATGCTACTTTTTAATCTCATCAGTATCTCTACAATAGGGCTGGAACATTGAAGAAAGATAATTTATTTTCTAGCCCTTGCATAATGACCGTGGCCATCTGGAGGGATTGCTCTTCATCCAATCAGGTTGGAAAATCTCTGAGATAAAACACTCCTCCTTGGAAATGAATAATAAAACCCCTGCCACTGGCACTTCTCTGATGCCATTCTCAGGTCTAGCAGAAGCACTTTGGAAAGAAAATAGCACTTCCTCGGGTTAGTTTTGAAGCATTGTAATAAATGAAAGAGGACTTTTATGCCCTGTACAGTATTTTCAAAGATGTGGGGCTCTTCAAATCCCCCCTACAGCAAGGGTTTAACTATCAGGTTCCATAGAACTGTATCATTCTCTTCCCAATTAAGCTGCACAATAATTTTTCCCATCTGTATTAACTTTACTCCTGTTTAAATATTACCTTGTATTCCTACTATTGGCCTCTCTTACCCCTAAAATAAAGTTAACAAATCCTCTAGAACTCTTCACCTCTAATAAGGTATCCATGCCTTTCTGTCACACTCAACATATCTGACAGTTCTTCCAACAGGGTGTCTACTATGGCTAAACACAGTAATAAACCTTTCAAGCCAGTTGATCTTGTGTCCAGTCACTCTCACTGGACTTCCACAGCAGAATAACCAATTTCAGTTACAGACCACACAATATCTCACATTATGCATTTAATTCTCACATAGATTTTTTTCAAGTACTTTGAGACGGTGAGAGACTGATCCTACAGACACACCAATTCCAAACCCATTCCAACACCTACATGAGGACAAGCGCCACTGGCTGTCACTGCAATATAACACGGATGTTTTAGTGCAGTTATTATTGGAGTTACAGATGTCAAGGGATGACAGATGAATCATTTCCCCTATTGTCACTGGGGATCACCAGACATTAAACTTACTGATTATGTCAGCACAACAACTGCACAGTTTCAGGCTGGGGAATCTATCTCATCCCTTTTATTCAGTGTGGTTTTGGAGCTTCTCACAGATTAATCTCTTCAGGCTGGGACTGGAACATCCTCCAAACACATGCTGTGGTTGTACTCACAAGAGTTTACTTGAACTGTTTTTTCCCTAGTTCCACTTTCCTTGCAAATAATTTCCTGACTGATACCGACAGATCAGTGTGCCTGTTTAACTAAGGAATGAATGAATCAGCAGATGCTGTAAAACACCACTCGCCTCAGCTGAAAGCTGTCCTACTAACAGTGTAACTTCAGGCAAGTTATTTAATGAGTCTCTGCCTGATCCCTGTTCTACAGAAACTGCCATCACTGTCTTTATTGTATTCACACTCTCAACTTTGAGGCTAGGAGCCCCTTACTACACATTTTGGGGATAACACATCCATAGTTTTAGTTGTGGGTACTGAAATACAAAGATATAGGTAACAACATAGGGGAAATAAATAAAATAGCTGCAGAGGAGGACAGAACAGAAAAGAGAAAATTGTTTGCTCTACTAACAATGTTCAACCAGAATAACTTTGAGTGCTATCTTTAACAAAAAAGCAGCATATTTGCAGACAGTGTGATCTTCAAATTGTCTTGTTGCAAAAAGCGTAGCAAAGCTGCAGGTTATAATATGCTTCAAAGTTTCACATGTTCTTAATGGAGAATTTCTGGAATAAATATTTAGTAGCTGGAAGTCAGCAAATATATTACAAGGCCAAAACCTATAGTCCATCTACTGTACATAAACAACGAAAAAAAATCACCACTGCACTCATGCATGTGATTAACTTCTGTGAAACTTCTAAAAAAAGGCTCATATGGTAATTTAAGATCAACACTTTGCATCAATACAGCTTTGTAATTCCAACTTCTGCACTTCCAATGCATAAAGTACTTCCCAGTGACAATCTAGTCATTACCTGTTAACATGTTCAGCACTTGTCCACACCCGCAGAGTAGATGTGATCTGCAGACAGATTTATATATAAAACATAGCAAATAAGACACACAATCTCAATTTTTCAAATATCTTCACAACAGAAATAACCCTTGCTATTCCAAATTGCAATTCCAAACTGTCCAATTTTCCTCCATAAGCAATTTCTTTATGAAAGACTAACACAAATTCAAAGAAGGCTCAATTAAAAAAAAAAAACACAAAAAACACCAAACCAAAAACCCAAACCAAAATCTGGTCTAGCTCCTAGTTTACATACTTGGAACGATTTTTCACAACTAAATTAGAAAGCAACTTGTTACAACAATATGATTTAATAAAAGCAGTTGAGTAGCAGCAGCACCCCCATACACCAAATAAATTCACTCCCACCTGCTGCCTCCAGCTATTTCAACTATATTTGGGTGGGGGGTGATAGCAAAACAAAGAGTAAGACTTTTTTTCTACTTTAAATATTGATGTGCTGCTATTCCTTAACACCCAAGTATTGGACTGCAGGGTGCATCCCCTCTGCTAACAGATACAGTCCTTCAAGAGCTGAGGCCAGCACCAGTGAGCCAGCCTGCAGCACCACAATACTCACTTGCTTTTCCTCCAGCTAATGGAAGGCAGTCTCGCAAAACTGAAGAAATAAAGAATTTACAGAGAATGAATACTTCTGTGACTCACAGCCCCCATAACACATCAGCTGCCAGATGAGAGAGCCCTCCTTGGGAGCAGCCAGCATCTCCCCTTTCTCGGCTCTGCTCCCCACCTTCTGGCACAGCAACTGCCACCCTGCAGCCTCGGCCTCACTGAGTATTTCTGCCTTAACAATCTTTTCAAAAGTGTTCTTTTTTCTCTCTTAACAGCATTCAGAGCTTTGTACAAGGATGAGTATTTGCCTGTCAACACAGCCCTCTGGCACCTCTATTTGCACCTACAAACGACATTTCTCCACAGAGCTGGAAACAGCTTTGAAACTGCTGGAGTTCTGGGTCAATAGGGAGAAATTCAGGATAATTAGCACAGAAGGTACCTGATGAAATCATTACAAATGCAAAAACAGATGCAGAAGAGAAGAAAAAGTACCCAATTTACGTGCAAAATCAGATATCAGGTAATCAGGTATCAGTCCTGCTCTGACTCTGAAATGTTTCTTTATTTGTTTCTAACCTCTCAAAGACTGGCATTTCTTCACTTAAAAAATAATTTTTAAAAAAGTAGCAGTAATGGGAAGATAAAAATACCCCAAAGTAAACAGTTTGACCAAATCAGATATGAAAGAGAGATAAAAAAAAAAAAAAAAAAAAAAGACCTCTATTATGGACACTGATTATTAGTAAATATATAAGCACTTGGGAAAGTCCTTCATCTTGATCACAGTAGGAAAAAAAACACAGACCTCTGTAGAAAAAAACGCCAGAAAGGATTTTCCTCCAAGCTTCTGTGGGAACAGCAGGCACTGACCCTTCCCAAACTATTTGTTTCAGTTCACGTCTAGTGAAAAACAGAAGTCCTAGCAACATAATTTCTGATTTCTCTACTAAACAGTTCAAGACATCCAGAAGGACACTCAGCAATTTGTTAAGCTGAGCAGCAAACAACCCCTGCACACAGCAGGAACACGTGCAAAGCAAACTACACCTGCATGTTCCTCTCCAAATTGCCAGAGGCTGTTAGAACAACTGCATCTCATTTTTGGGAGGAAGAAACAAAAAATCACAAGAATATTGCATCATTTCCCAGAACAAGTTGTTAAAGCTCCACATAAAGAGAAAGTACCATCTGATGTACTATCAATAACTAAAATTAAACTCACATTTAATATGACAAGAACAAAGCAGGCAGCCAAGTCTCAGTTTGTTCTTTGCAAACATTTTTAAGGTTTAAGCTTATTCAGACATTACAGCCCCTGCTCCTGGCTGCTATGCCTACCAGAGGCTGAATGCTCACCCTCTCTGCTGCTGATCCATGCTTGGAATTGGAGCCCTCCTACAAACTTTTCAACCCCAAAGCCGCAGCATCAAACCACTTGTTCTTGGAGCCCTTGTCTCAGGGCAGGAGAGCACATCTGGGGCAGCAGCACGCACACCACCCTGCAGCCTCAGCCCAGGGAGTCACAATGGTTCCCATCTCACCATGCTGAAATTCAGGACCAGGGCAGCTCACAGCTGCCAGGGGAGGAGCAGGTTCAGCTGGTGCCACCTTCCCTCTTATCACTGCTAGAAAGGTAACAAAAGCCTGGCAGACGCCAGCTCCTGACCAGTGAATCCTACACACTGCCCTCTCATGCTGCTCCCATCCCTACCCAAAGCAACAGCTAGACATAAGCACAGCGACAGACTCCAGCACCCAGCTCTGCTGATCCACAGCTAAGGCAACACTGTTCCACATGACAAACAAAATGCTGGCTAAGTGCATTAAAATCTTAAATCTACTCACAGGGGATCAGCCCTACCACGTGCCATCCCTCACCACGGGCACAGCCCCACAGCCTCCTCCAACTCTGCAGACAGTACCTTGCCTGCTCTCCTTACCTTGTCCAGCTCCATAGCATCCCCAGACCCTGCTTGGCTCCCTGGCCACCAGCACCAGCCCAGCTTTATGGGTCACCACCAAGCTACTGTCCCACAGGCACACCCATCCCCAGAGCATCCTGGCTTCTTACAGCTGAACCGGGACCCTGCCCAGCAATGTCCACAGCCTCTGTGGGGCCTCAGTGAGGTTCTTCACAGGGCAACGAAGGCACCACAGATTCACAAGGAGAGAATTTTTCTCTGATCTCTGTTTCAGGAAAAGAATATATCAAAAAATTAATCTTGTTATGTGGTATTGACTTCCATTCAGTGAAAGACAGAGCAGCAATATGGAAAGCTACAGAACAGAAATGAAAACGAAACCCCCAGTGACCTTGAGTAAACAATACTGGAATCACTTCAGTAAGCAAAACTGCAGATGCCAAAGGCGTAAAAATTCAAAATACATTTTTCAAGTTGCTCAGAATAACTGCTGCATTTCTGGAAGATATTTATTAGAAACATGGGCCCCTGTGCAAGGCCAACCTAAGACTGGCACTCCTTAATGACAAGCCTTAATAATAACCTCAGACAAGCCTTGTCATCTGCTGGAAGGACAGAGCCCGAAGCTGGGGGCAAGAACTGCAGAAATCCTTGAGCACGACACCCTCCTCATTTCAATCACCCATGTAATTGCAGCATCCAGGGTGCCCATGCTGACAAACTCCTGGATGTGGGTTTGTGTATGTTGAACACTGTGGGATGCCCCTCCATGAGACAAATAACTCCCTCTTTCATTCTTGTTTTGGGAAAAGCTAAATATGTGTGCCTGGCAGGGAAGCTCAGCACATTCTCCAGATGCAATGCAAAGGAAAACGCTGAAAAGCAAGATCAAGAAAAAGCCAGCTCAAGAGGGTTTTGGGAGTTACAATACTTCTGAATCAAGTGATTTCTCCAGTTCCTACTACCTATTTTCAGTCTCAACCTCTCTCCACCCAATTCCTTTAATCCAATACTATAAGATTATCTTTGTCTTCCAGTATCTAGTCATTTCTTGATTTGTCATCTGTCCCTAACACATAGTGGCAGAGATACAGGAGAAACGAACAAATACAACCAGCAAAGCAGCAAGAGAGAGTATTTACAATAGACAAAAAAGAAGAGAGTAGTCAATGAGTTTGCCATCCCAGCTAATGCTAAGCAGGCACCAGGTACATCCACGAACAGGGACCAAAGCTCTCAGCAGCATGCAGCCTTGGGATTTTATTCACACAAGCACAAGGCAGCAAAGGGATACCTGACCATCTGCACAGACAAAGTGTGCACTAGCTACAGGTCAGTAACTTCCCAGCTGTACCACACTGCTGCCTGGCAGGATGCGCCATGATCTCAATTCCCAGCGTGGGGGGTGACCTATAGGGGACACGCATTACTGGCTGCTGACCCCTGAAGAAGGTATAAGATGCCATACCTCATGTCAGAGCTTTGCCTGGGGTTTGGCACAAGCCCACCATTTGAAATCCTCTGCCACAATGAACTGCTCATCCCTTGACCCCTTGGCTTGAAATACCAATAGGTAACAGGCAGGGCAGGCATGTCCCATGGTGGTCCTCCCATTCCAGATGGCTTCCAAAGATGCACTGGATTCAATATTTAAAGTGAGAATTCTGCAAATTTCTCCAAGGATCCCTGCTGACCTCCAAAAGCATGGGATGAGGTCTTTACCCACAGCCAGCAGAGTTCATGGAGGAGGCTCTCTCTTCCACCCAAGCCTTTTTTCTGCAGCCTTCCCACAAAGAAGCAAAACACCAAACTTCACAGTGAAGACCAGAGGGCTCCCAAGATCCATATCCACCCATCTATAAAACACTCAAATCAAGACAGCCACTGACACAAGCAATATTATGCAGCTAAAGTCCCTCTCAAGTGCTGATTTGGGACACACGTCCGCTGACGTTTCATCCAAGCTCTGCTGAAGCATTAAGGCAAACTCAAAGTGTGCAAGTCACAAAAACCAAAATTTGCATAACAAACTGTTCACTTTGAGGAAGTCTGTGATATTCTGGAATCAAAAGACAAAGAAATAGGTTCCACATCGGTCAGTTTTATTGCTGACAGAATTGCCTGAAGCTCCTCCACAGCAGCAAGTAATAGTTATTTCCCCTTTAAGTAACTTCCTGATGCTGAAGGCAATTTTTGTCAGGGTGGCAGAAGAAGAATCTGGAATAACCTCTGCAGTCTGTGAGTATGTGATATTATAAGGGAAAGCAAAAATCATTATATACCAATCACTTGCACCCAGGATTGAATATTTTTATTTCTGCTAAATAACTAAAGAAATAGACTCACATAAATGCAGAGGCAAGAAAGCACATTTAAAAGTATTTTTCAATCATTGATTTTGTTGCTTAAAATCATCTGAGGGAATTTTCAATCTACAGTCTCCCCTTCAAAGGAATTCCTTAGGCAAAATTCTGCTAATTATCCCATGATCACAAATCACTTCCTAATATTAACAAGGGATCACAGACAAGGGCAATTTAATTATTTATTTATATGACTGTCAACTCTATATTTTACAGAAGAGAGACCCGTAGCCTCTGTAATCTGTGAATTTTACTGAATTTCACAGAACTTTATGAAGAGATTTTTTATTTGCATGTGATCATTGACAAAGTGAAATGAGAAGGTATTTTCTGATAGGGGAATTTGTGAAAGTTTTGAGGGCCAGTTGCTGACTTACAGCAATAGAAGAGATGATTATCATAAGGTTACAGAATTCCTAGCCAATTCAAAATAATTTAATTGTTCTTCCATTTGAAAGCATTTTATTGCTTTTCTTCCAATACACATCTTGCACAACCGATGCGTAGGATGAGACCACCCAAGGAAAAGCAAAAACTGCAAATCTTTGTTACTGAGGTGTCCTGTGGGAAACATAGGACATGCTTTGAAAGGAAAAACAGCTAAGGAATTTTTTTTTGCCAGAATTCTTCCCAGGACCATTCTTCTCCCAGGATATTGTTGTTCAGTTGCAACTCACTTCAGCGGTGATTAATGAATTAGAAATGCCTGAAATACATAGACTTACAGCTAATCAGTGGGATACGTTTTTGTTTGATTTTTTAGTTTGTTTGTTTTGTAGGGTGGATATTTTTTCAGAACTTGTTTAGCCATAACTGTCATATTAAACAGATTAATTTTGTTTGAAAAAATTATAGCAGTACCTCACACAGCAAATTTTATAGGACACCAGACAGCTATTTGGCCAAACAGAATTAAGGAAGAAAATGCACCTATTTCATAGAAACAGAAAACATTAAAGAACCTGTTTTATAGCCATATTCATTGTCTCAATTTTAACCTCAAGATATGTTGAACTGAGGGACACTTTATGCAAAATCAGTGCGTGTTGTGTATACACAGGCTTTTTCAAGTACTAGTGTGCAGGCTGGCACGGGTTTTAATGGAAATGTCATTTACTAGAAGTAGTCAATCTTTATACCATTGAAAGATGTGATTACATTTGCACTAATAGTGCTGTGATGCTACAGGTATCCTGAGCTGCTTGTAAACCTAAAGCTGTAATGGCTTAAGAGATCTACCCTCACACAAGTTGAATTATTAGGGACTTATACTCAGTCAATACCCCTCTACAAAGCAGGAATGTGAGACTTGACACTTCTGTTCTGCTGCAACCCCGGGAGTGTAAATCCTCCGTACATAGAGGCTGTAAAACTGCAGGAACACCAAATATTATGCAGAGATAATTAATGAGTTCCCTGTATCATATTTGTTATTACTTACCTAAAGGCACTGGGGACAGCTTTAGAGAAGCTTTCTCTGTAGAGCAAAGTAGCTGTCACCAGGCTAAATGCCAAACCCCAAAACTATTTAAAACCTGTTTAAACCCAACTTACAGTCACAGATCCACAACCCACTGCCACGTGGAAGCTTCCCATGAGGGGAAACCCCACCAAGCAAGAACTGGGTGCCCAATGGCCTTTAGGAAGGGCTTAATAATCTGCAAAATGAGCTAATTAAATTCAATGAAGTACTGAAGTGCAATCTTATATCAGACAAAATTTGAATTAAATTAAAAGGACAGTACTCTGGGATATGATTACAAAGCTAGATATTCAATAGGAACATTAATAAATTCAACATTTTTCTTTTCTCATGCAACCACTCAAGCAAAACACAGGATTGTTTACAAGCAGAGAGGGGCTGGTCCTGGGTGGTGCTGAAAGCTCTCAAATGCCCTGAAAAGGATGATGTTAAAAGGAGATCAGTGGTATACAGAGAAAAACCTGTCTTCCAAAGCCTGAATTGCCCCCAATACTCCTTTTAATTTATACAAACCTCCACATCTTTCTGTGTTAAATAACACAGAGTATTAGGCCAGAACAATAATGAATATTTTATAGTTGCAGTTTTTGTTTTAAATGAGATATTTTATTGATGTTGGGATTGCCCTGTAATGGCTTCAATTCAAAGCTGGCAGGGCTGTAATTAGGTATTTTTCTAAATATTTAGCACTTCTGATTGTTCTGATAGGTACATATTTTCTCATAGTTTAATATCCTCAAAAGTGAATATGCCAATCACTGAAATTACTCAGTAGTATAGTAAATGCATCTGTCTGATCAAAAAATACAGTGTAACAATAATTTGTGAAGCTTTTAATTTAATTTAATTTAGATAATTGCTTATCAAATGGTATTTGAAGATACTTTTAAACTACCCATTTCAATAGAATCAGCAAACTCACACTTTGAATAATACTCAATTTCTGTTAGTTATACTCATGAAAACTTAGTCTTATGCCACTAAGAAAAATAAGAGAATTTTATAATGTTAATGTAGAGAAAAGATTTTGTATTAAACAACAGCAGAGCTAACCATCTGGAAAGAAACATACGTTCCCTATAAATCTTTTTAATTTGGGAAATGGATGAGTTCTAGACGCTGATTTTTTTCCTCTTAAGAATATCATGTTCTAACAAATTTGCAAGAATTACACACAGACATATGTTTGTCAGGAGTTAACAAGAAAATAGATTGTTGAATACTGTTGCACTGAGGCCACCAGTCAATTCCCCAGTTTTACTGAAAATCCATATATACCAAATATATACCATATAATAGAATTCCTACTTATAGTCTTAAGGTTTTATGAAAGCATCATTCGTTCAAAAAAGTAATGTGGATAGTTCATAAATTTCTGAGCTATGGTGTGTTTATTCAGGTAACTCATTGCCATAATCGTATATATGCAAAAACAGTTAACCTTTGTTTTCCGTTTCTGCTTCCCTGAAGGTCCCATTGTGCATGTGATACCTCACTACATCCCATTTCCCATCGAGACACCTAAGCATACTCTTTTGAAATGAAAAAACACAGAATTATTTAGAGGTATAAGAAAGTGCTTCTTGAATGAGGGTCTCTTTATAGTGA
>VZTM01016058.1:13727-39162 GCA_013400555.1 Jacana jacana | reverse complement strand
CTGTGTAGCATACAAATCCTCAGAAAGCAAGCTACTTCTTGGCTCTAGTGTTCAGCATGTCCAGACTCATTAGTCAGGGTACCTTAATCCCAGGGAATAGCTTGGTGCCATATTTTTGTCTTATTTAGGCAACAAGTAACAGAGGCCATAAGTGAGTCTTTCAAAACGCCTGGCCACATACCTTAGATGTGCTCCAGAACTGATCTGTATGTGCAAATAGTGACTGGAGAATTTGAGTGTTAACCTGTTCATCTCAAACACCCTTTATACACGCAGCTTAAAGTGATTAAGTGGTCAAAACCGCAAACACCAAACACTTAGTATCTAAATTACCTCTTAGTTTAATACCACTTGGGGAAACAAAAAAAAAAAAAGCAAACAAAAACCCAAAACAACAAACCCATATTAAAATTTGGGCTGTGGTCTAAGGTGCTAATTTTAAAAGATCTGTTTGAGATTTTATTGGTGTCTATCCGGGACAGTAATTGCAGAATTCCATCCACATAATAATAATCCTCCTTCAGCAACTGCTCAAACACAGAGCCTACAGAGCACAGAATGGGAGCAGCTCTGCAGAGTTTGCTGTGCCTTCAAGCCCTAGAGCACTATGATAGCATGGATGTTGCTACTGCTCACTGCAGAATCAGTGCTGACTCTCTTCTGTGCCACACTTTGCATCCTCAAGTTAAAGCAATAAAAATGATTTTCAATTGGAACAGGAATGCAGAACACACTTCACAAAAAGCAGTTCTGTACTCTCATAAAGAGCAGCAACGTAAAATCTTTACAATCCCCAGCTTTGATCAAACACATAGTAAGTATAGGCAAATGAGGTAAAGACTAATTCAATCTCAGTACAAATACAATATGCACAGATGATTCAAGGAAGAACCCCAATACAAATATTGTTTTTTCTTTTCCCAGGACTACATTTCTCTGCTTCATACGAAAGTACTGGCCCGTAGCTGTGAATCACCACCATGCTCACTACTACAGCTTCAAACTACCACTGTATCCCTGAAGGCAGCATTTTCCCTGTCAGCATTGGAACCAAAGACCAAGTCCTGCCCCATGCTTTAGGAAGAGGTTGAGATTAAGAGTTAAGATGGACAAACACACCTAAAACCAAGGCTTGAGCAACAGCACAGCATCCTCCTCGCAGAGGGCAATGGAAGCCCTTGCGCTCCATTCATTCTCCCTTTCCAAAATCTATTATTGCTTTTGACACCAAAGCAAAGCTCCCAAACTGCCCTAAGCAGGACATACAGATGTGGCTAATTCTTTGGGACAATGATGCTCTTAAGTTTGATCTTGCAAGATCTTGTGAGAAAAGGATGTTGCATACAAAAGTGATACTAAGAGGTGAATTACCTGATCCCCAAAATGGGATGTGGCAAAGGGTCACTAAATGGTTTGATCTCAGCATGCAGCCTAACTATTTAGTGGTTACTAAATACCACTTACAGTAGCACTCATTTCCTGGACAACAGAAGGATGTGGCCCATACTAAACCTACCCTCATTAGTACCATCAATTGGAAATCACTGTTATGGTGGTTATGAGAAGATAATTAAAATAAAACAAGTTAGTAAAAGATCCCATCAAGTTTGACCTTGAATAATTAGGTTTTTAATGCATAGGAAGGCCACTAATAACAAACTACCGTGAAAGCAGAAATTCAGATGTTTTTCTTGCAGGCAGAATTGGAAGGAAACACGTTGCTTTTCCAGTGTCTTTAATTTTCAGTACAGAGTCTGCAATGAGCTGCTAATAATCATACAGTATGCCATCAGGGTTTTGCACCTATTTACATATAAATAGTTCTGACCTGACTTGGCTACCAACAACGGTTAATTTAATTTATTGTCCTTTGGCAAGTGAATAGTCAGTGGTTTTCTAGCACTTTTAACCTTGGCAAACCCTTGGGAAATAAAAATTAGATTGAAAGAAAATTACTAGTGGTGGAGAACAGTAAGAAAGTGACAGTAGTATATATAAACCTCAGGCAGCAGTGGAATAAAGTGACATATTATTGTATGCTGTCTTCTAAAGTTCAATATTACTTTCTTGATTTACACTTCTGTAATTTTTTCCCAGTAATTCTTCTTGCTTTGGGGACTTTCACACCTAACTTCATGTTTTTCAGCTGGGAAGAGGTATTAACCTATTTAGCATTTAAAAATCTATCAGAATTTATAAAAACAAACCAGTCATGTGCAACCAACAACAGCTAAACGAGGTGACAGTTATTGACCACTAATGACTGAATATTAGAGAGATTATTTAATCATCACTCCTATACCACTTGTGTGGTAATACATTTGAAGCAGCGCAGTTTGACACCGAGTGAGAAAATACAAAGCCCAGAGCATCCCTTTCTTCTTGCAACACACACAGCTGTCTCCAGGCTTCACTTCAAATGCAAAGTGCTCAACGGTGTGCACCCGCGATGACTCACTATTGACATCATTATCGCAGTGAAGGCTAGATAATGAAGATCAGGAGTGCAATAATAGAAACTGACACGCCTGGAGTTTGCTGGGAGCGCTAATCTTTTCAAAAATGTCTAAGTGCAAGGTTTTAAAGACTAAAAGTGACCACGTAAGTTAAAAAAAAGAACATAAGGGAACTGAATACTGGAAAATACCCTGTGAGTTAAAACCAAGCAGCACTGGCCTCAGGAAGTGCACTCCCATCCCTGTTCCTCACCTGGAGCTTTGTGGGATCTCAGAGAAGGTGTCAGCTACCTCCTACCCTTGTAACACTGGCTCTGGGCAGAACAACTGGATCAGAGACAGTTGCAGAACAGACTTCTATGATTTTTTTTAATTGTTTGTGGATTCCTAAAACTCTAGATACATAGAGTTCCTTTCTGCTCTCATACACGACCTGGACTCCCATTTCAGCATATAACAATTCACACTAGCTTGACATCAATTGTGCCACAGCTGAAACAGATATATTGGTGTTTATAGTGCTATCACTGTCGTTAATTTAAAAGTATATTTTTCAAAGAGAAAGTGGGGGAAAAAGCATTTCTAGATAAAGGCTAGCTATGAATGTTTTCATAGACTTGTGTACTGCTAGCTACATAGCCTGTGAGGCAGAAAAAGTGGTTTAATAAGATGCCAGAATGATATTACTTGTCAACTTTTGGTGTTAAAACCATCTTCTGAGTACGTGCTGTTTTCAAAGGGATCCTTTTAGAATCCTTTGTGCTTTCAGGTTGTTCACTATTTTGATGCACTTTGCAATAACCTCATTGTGTCACAGTGTGCCGGGAGTTCTCAGCTTCCCGATGATTCCCCTATGAAGAAACAAAACTAAAAGAAAATTTATTTAGCCATGTATATCCCAGAGTAATTGATTTGAGAAGCCCCTAAAGTGCCTTTTTTTTTTTTTCCTCAGGCACCAAACTCCCATCCTGCTGAACCCAGCCCCAAATGACATCTCAAGTTGGCAATCCAGCACAAGGTACTTTTGCAAACAGAGGCCTATATAGAAATAGCCACTAAGACTGTGGGTTTGGTTGTCACTTTAGAATAGTTTTAACACTTACTGCATTATTGCTGCAGCAAGTATTGCTACAGCAAATTTTGGGGATTGTTGACCGTTTGTGTGGTATATGGCAAAAAGCCCTGGTTTTAGTGTGCAGCATGTTGAGCACAATAATGGTACTAAAATGCCTAGGTTGGACTGAAGCTTTTTTTCCCATTTTCAAAAGTGGCACAGGTCTCCAGAAGGTTATCTCAGCTATTTCAGTAGGACCGGACTCCCGAGTTCCTATTCAAACAGGGACTGGTCTAAGTCTGATGGAGTTTTCCAGAATTTACAGTTTCATTTCTGGAAGAAATGTCAGCATGTAAAGTTTATTTTCAGCCCAAATTTTTTGAAAAGATTGACAAGTAATGATTCCCTCCTGCAAAAGAACACAGAAATTTAAAAATAGAGTTGGAAATGGCACTATTTACCATTCAAGCAAAATGAAATGTAATGTAAATTTAGCATGGAAATGCTGTTGTTCAAAGTAGCACATTACATATTCATGTAGGTTTCTGTTTGGTGCATTTGCTGATGATCTTCAATTACACACATTGATTCAGTTCAACAACAGAGCAGTACCATATAGCTTCAGGTGAAATCAGGTAATTTGATTTTCCAAAAGAAAATTTTATTTATGTTGGAACTGGTCGTCTTCTGAAAAACTGTTGATTCAGTTGAAATTAAGTTTTTTGTTAAAAAAAAAAAAAAAAAAGATTTGAATGACAAATGCTCACTCAGTGCTAACACAGGAACTGGACTAATTTTACTGTTGAGCTATACCTGCCCAGAGTCAAAGCAGCACTTAGAGTGCAGTGTAGGTATTTCCAGCCTGGCTTTAAAGTAAAGCTGTTCAGATGCTGGCTGTAGTCAAATTGAAGCAGCTTAATATGGGAGTCTGATTTGGCCTGCTGAGAAGTGGAGCAAATCACTCCACACAGAGGTGTGACTCAGCAGTGTAGGCATAGGCTGCCTTTTTAGGCTCTATGTGAAAATGTGCAATATTACCTAAAGATCCTGAGCTGCGTCAGGTGGGATTTCAAGAGCCCCAATGCTTTGTTTGCATTTCATAGTGTTGGAGGTCACGCGTCCCACTGCTCCACACTTCCTCCTGGTGAAATACTTGTGTCTCTTCTGAATATCTCGTGGAGTGAGATCTCTGACACACCTCCCTTCAGTAAAAGGGGAACTGTTAATATTTTCTTACTTCATAGAGGGTTTTAATGACTTTGAAGTTAAGTGATAAAGTGATGGTATATTATTGAAGCAAATAGCCTAAGTACCTACTGCAGAAAAGAGCAGCTTGCTAAAGTCTTACAAATTTCAGGGTGAAAAATGTGAAATGAAAGAGCATTTGCATTTTATGTGGTGACTCAACCTGTGGTAAAATAGCTGATGATACCTGAGACAAACCAGTAAAGATCATGTTTAGGCACAAACACAAAATAATGGCTTCTTTGAAAAAGTACTTACAACATGTTTGTGCTTTTAACATCAGGAATGTAAAAGTTTATTTTTTGAAATGATTGTCTGAAGGTGACTGAGAAGCAGCATATGGTTTCAGAGAAGTGCAGAGAAGGAAATTGTTTCCTAGCTGAAAATGGAATTTATTTTCTTGCACAATGGTTATTGATTATCTTTTTTTTAAAACAAAAATCTCCTGTGGGATGAAAAAAAAACATTGCTGGTAACACACTTCTGGCATAAAAATACTTTAGTTACAATTCATTGGCATAAAAATTTTATTAATTTTTTTCAACATTTCAGGACTTCCCATTTCCTGAAGCTGCTGCTGTGTTTGTGGAGTTCAGATATTCTCCAGATCAAGACACCATGGAGAAACGTGTTTTTCTAATCCTTATGATTAGCTCTGAAAAGACAACTGACATCCCTGGGATTTTGGATAAGAGCTTCTGTCAGTACATTCTTCTTTCCTTTCAGGTGTAAGTACTCCACAACACAGATTTAAGCAATCCATAAAAAGTAGTTTGGGAATTAGCTGGGACTTTACTGAGCAGTTTATAATGGAATGTAACATGTAAAACATTTTTTAAATGTACAGAGATTGAGGGGTTGAAAATAAGTAACAGGGACTCATCAGTGGATGCTAAAGGTGTGCAGTCACAAATCAAAATTAAAAAAGAGGAGATAGAAAACAGAGGCAAAAATATAGTAAAAAGTCTCAGAACACTCAGGATTATATGAGGACTGGTGGCTTAGGAGGAAGACATTTTCAAAACTTGGAAACAACTAGATATATTGGTTAATGACAGTCACTATTTTGTCAATTGACTGTTTAATTGATGTTGATGACCAAAATAGAATTCAAATTGGCTGTATAAGACCTTTGCTTAAGATGTAGTATTAGGATTTACAGTTTTGTTGATATTCATGTTGAACACTCCTGGTTAAATGCATAATCTGATGAGTGAGGTCATACTCATTGTGGCGTATGTCCCATGGGACCTGTTGATGTGTACCATAAAATTTAGCTGCTATATAGTTAAAGACATATGCATGTACTTGAGCCCTGTGTTTGTCAAATGCTTGAGAAAGGCATGAGGCATCTCTGAAGAGGGGGGAAGAACTACCTTCAGAAGTCAGGGTGTCATTTGAGCAGGACATTTGCCTTTCAACGCCCATGAGTGTGATTTGTAAGTATAGGACAAGATAAATACCTTGGGCAGAACCACATCCATTTTATGAGAAATGGATGGCAGAGACAGAAGAGAAATTTCATGGCAGGGAATGTGGAACAACCACCACAACAAGCAAAAACTGCAAAGTTTCCCCCAGTCACAGCACTAGGAAGGCTGTCTTTACTTCTGCAGCAGCTGTGGTGAAGAGTCAACCAAGTCAAGCACCTAGGCCTCCCCCTAAAAATATGCCAGTGTATCTGCAAATCAGGGACACTGTTAAATTACACATCTGTGGCATATTGTCCATCTTGGAAAGGTTGGCTCTGGCAACAGAACTTCATAAAGTATCAGCCAATACCTCTAATTCACCTCCTGTCTGAAATAATTCAGTTTTTTTAATTCTGGAAAGTGAATTGTGCAACACACAAACCAGGACCAGTTTTCTTGTCATACACCTGTCCTGAAATTGCTAAGCACACCTCTGTGCTCAGGACCATCCTCTCTTTAGGACTGCATGCAGCTCAGCTGCTGGTCATTATTTCAGTCATTCTTTTCACTGAAGAAGCCATTTCATAAAACAAAAACATGTAGTTTGATAACAAGGAAAGAGAATATGTATTAATTTTCCATTTCAAAATCAGCCTAATATTTTGATTACGCCAATTCCTTAGAAGGAATTAGCCCTGTTACTAGTTTGGCCTTGATACAAATGGCATGAGCCACAGCAGCTTCCAAATACAAGATTTACTATAAATTAGGAAGGATGTGAACAGAAAGAATCAAATGGCAGACAGAGAGGATTATGAGTCTATAGCTATATTCTGACATATATTGGATTATTAGGATTTGCATTCATTAGGAAAGTTAGACTGGCATTTGCATGAGCATGATACATTGAGCAGTTCATGAATGTTTTATAGTTAATACGAGAGGAGTAATTATAAACAGAATTTTTCCAATGAAAGGAAAAAGGAAAGCCTTAGGTTTTGCACATTTTGACATTGCTTGTAGTTTGTTATGCCAAGCAACACTCTGATCCTTCACAGGCTGCTGTGCTCAGATGAAACCAGTGGGTTTTAACAGACATAGAAAGCTACCCGCACTGTAGTTTGTAGAAACCAGCCCCTGTGGTAACTAAAAGTTTTCATAAAATATATTCAGGGTTCAATCTGAGTTTCAGCTAAAATACTGTGCAAAATACAATTCATATTAATGTGTATGGATTGCACTAATAACAGGCAAGGCTGTAAGCTGGAGGTGTGCTCTGCAGTCTGTTACAATTAGTTGTCAGTGACTCAGTAAATCAGACTCTGGAAGAGAAAAGAAGCCCTATTAATTAATCTTCTTAAATATTTGGATAGACCATGGAAGGTACTTAAATGGCCCCTAAAGTCCTTTGCGATAGGCATCTTTTAGCTTCACTTGCACAAAGTTTAACAGAATTCAACATTGTCTTAGGAACTTGAATATGTCAGTCTTCAAATTAAGCTCTGATGATGATGATTTATAGCCTTGACAACCCTCCTGCCCACTGAGCTGCGTGGCGGGCAGGTAGACTCGGAGCTCCTCAAAGCAAGAGCAACCAGCTGTGACAGTGCTGAAACAACCAACACGTAACAGCAAACGCGGAGGGGAAAGCAAGAAAGGGGAAAATGGGGAGCTGAAGCCATGTTCTGGGGAAGGCTGCACACAAAGGATTAGACATGCATTTTCATGACAAATGAATAATGAGCTCTTATTGATGAGATGCTGCTTGTTAGACCTCAATATTTAAACGGATTTATGAAGGCTTATTACTAGAGACTGCATTAATAAAGTCTACATGGGTTTGTACTCCATCAGTCTACCTCCTGGTGTTGACTTTTCCCTTCTTTTCTTTTAAATTAAGTAAAAATAAAGCAATAGAACCCCCTGTTTGCTTTCCAGAGCCAAAGGAGTAATTAACTCCAGGAGCAGGCGGAAAGACAGAAGAGACCCCAGGCTTAAGCTATCTGATTGCAGAGAGAAGCAAAACTATTATCAGCATTAATACAGAGAGATCAAAAGCCTCAATATGAAGCTATTACAAATGCACACACTATTGATCAAGAGGTTTACCATAATTATGTAGAAGCTGATTCAGCTGACTGCACTTTCAGACTTCCTGGGTGATGAAAGTCCCAGCTCATGAAATATAGTCTGATGCTACGAATATTGACTGACAACTCCATTTTTGTAATTTGCCACAGCAGACCAACATTTTATTAGAGCTCAGTAGAAGACACATTGAAATTAATGGGGGAGACTCTCTTGCTTTCAGCAGGTTTTAAATAAACTAATAGGTTTTGTTTCTGACAAGATGGTGGGAGACCCTCTTAAAACCAAAGCAGCTTCAAAATTTTCAGAAAATGAAAATGAGTGGGAGCTGTGCATCTCAGTACTATTTGTGCTTTTGAACACTCCTCTTCTTTATAATCACACAACACACTTAGCAGGATGGAAAGTCACAAGAAGAATGCAAGATGCTTCACCTCTGCTCTGATACGTCTCCCCTCAGATTAGTTTGCTTGCTCTTGTTCCATTCACTTCAATGTTCTAGTCTCCTTTCTCAATGAACAGTTTTTTCCAGTCCTCCTTCCCACCTTAATGTCTCTGTCAATCTATTTGCTGCTGTTTCCATCAGTGGACACAGGAGCTATTGCCCTGCTAAGCAAGACAGCATTTATCTCTAAGTTCATCCCCAGTTCCTAGACTCTTTGTCCCAGCCTGTTCAGGTCTTCTGATGTGGCATTGTCGAAGCTGATTTTGAGTCAGCATCAGAAAATGAATCACCAAGAGCAAAGGAGAGGCAAGCTCTTATCCAATGCCAGTCCATCAATATGCCAGCCTAGAGCACCTCAAAAAAGAGAGACTTGGGGTCCCATAGTCCTGTGCAGTAATTTACACTTTACTGTGTTTACCTCTAAAAGCCATGAAGGACTGAAGCCAACTACCAGGGACCTGGTTTGGCTGCCTCTTTTCCAAGCCAGCTTGGCTGTGGCACAGCTGCATAACCTTGGTTGTGGCTGTTGTGTGAAGAGCTGTGCAGGAAAGCTGTGAGAAGCTTTCGTGTCAGAGGCCTCTCTGACTTTGCTGGGAGCTGCATTTAAGCCACATACCTTGCCAGTCTCAACCCTGGCTTGCGGACTGGACATCCTGGCTTGACCTTGGCTCTGCCTAATCACCTCTGGACTGTGACAGACCCTGGTTGCCATCACCTGACCTACTCTGCTTGTCCTGCTTGGGCATAGTGGGACAGCACCCTTGTGGGTGAGGACCCTTCCCTGCCTATCTGGCACTCTTTGGAAAGGATCACTGGAGCAACCAGTGGAAGTTTAAGAACATTAATTATACCAGGAGAGGATTAAGATCCATTAGAAAATTGCTTAGAAAATTGCCCATCTGTTAGTGTTAATTTAGCATCCACTAGTTATTTTTCTCTGCTGGGATGGTAGATGGAAAACAAGCTGAGAAAATAAAAGGCAGAAGAAAATAAGAGGGGGGAAACAGTATGAAGCCTACCAGGAGAAATCGCTAATTACACTTTAAAGCCCCTAAGTCACCTAAGCTTATATTTATACTAGAAACAGAAACAGTCCAAATTAGCTCCCCATTTTAAAAAAAAAACTGTGATTACACTTTTCTCTGTTACTTTTCTCTCATTTAGTCTAACTGGAGAAATACCACGCACTTGGAATTTCTGGGTATTGCTTTGTCACTTTTTATTGACTTGTATGTGTTCTAGTAAACACACACACAGAGGCATATGAAGCCAGGTAAAACGTGGAGCCAGTTGACCACAACAGTCACTGCTGGCTCTATAGCACTTAATGAAACATGCTCCCACCAAAGTCTCAGGCTACTGGATATTGGAAATTAATTCTATGATCACACCTGCACTGAGCCATCATTGCTGAATGCCTCATAGGAGTGGCTGTCAAGGTTCAACAGCAGGGAAAGAAAAAAAACTTGAGAAAATGGCACAAAAAAGCATCACCTTTTTATCTTGGACCACTAAAATAAAGTTATGCACAACTAATATCTGTTCAAGCAATGAAATACATCAGAATTTTGCTACTGAATTCAGTGAGAGAAAAACTATGCCCACAGCCTACTAAGTTGGCATCAGCTGTAAATGAGCCTAACCTGTTCTCTAGAGCTGTATTTTATATGCTAGAAATAACAAGTGGTCTTTCTTTTAAAAATGTTGTGTTCTTTAGCCACGTATACTTAGCCTTAAGAAGTGACTGACTTTTTAAGATGCACCAAATGTAGCACAGAAAAGTCTTTGTCTTTCAAAGTGGTCATTTGTTTTCTGAGTTTCTAGTCTGAATGTTCTGTGTAAGATGCCACAGGCTGCAAAGATCTTGATTTCACAATCATCAGTAGTTGAAATACTTGTGATACTTCACTTTGAAATCATTACATTGTTAAGTAAGAGGCAAAGAGAACTGTAAGAAGATATTACAAGCCATAAAACACCCAAATCCTAGCACATTTCTATTCAAAAGAAAGCTTCAGATATTAAATTTTGTATTTACTTATTTTTAAAACAGTTGAGGAAAGTGAAAGATATTTTATTGTAGATTTACTGCTCAAATTTGTGTGTGTTTGCAGGCATTTCTAACAAAAAAATGCTGAAACTAAAAACCCATTAAATACCACAATAAAGAGTATGATTTTGTCATCTCTACCCCATGGCAGGAGAATTTGGGTGTGCTTTCAGCATGTCAATGTTTAAGACCAGCAAGGTTTAAATGATCAAATAAATGACATGGCAAGGAGCTTCAGTTTGAGATAGCTATCTGTATAAACCAAACGGTCTGCCATGCGGAGAGTTCACTTTCAGATGGTCAGATTTCATGAGTAGACTCCCACTGGACTACAGACAGACCTGTGCAGCACCCTAAAATCTTGAGATGCTACAGGTCTGACTTATTTAATGTCTTGCTCTCAATTTTGTAACGCTAGGTGCAAACTCGTTGGATTTTTCTTGAAATAGTCACAGGTAAGACAACATGAAATTTCTCTCTAGCTATGAATGTATTCTAATCGCTTTACTGAAACTCCCTGCTGCTGGAAATGACTTCTGTCTTTGCATACTACCAAATTTCTTGAGAACATTGATTTGTAAGCAGAATTTCTAGCTGACATGAATGGCACAAATCTTGGTGTGAACCCTGATTTTTAATATTCAATTTGCTTTCCACTCATTCTCCTTACAGTCCTTTCTTCCTCTCTCAGTCATGCTTCTCCTGGTAAGTATCCCTTCATTGCAACAGTCCTTTTTAACTGAAAAAAGTTATTCACAGGTATAAAATTAATAAATGCTGAAGTATATCTGCGTTTGAGCAGATCATCACAGGACCTAAACAAACACAATTAGCAAAGCTGCATTTCCACTGGAAGCTGCTCAGTCCCCATGTTAAGTGAGTTCATCAAGGGCTTGAGCAAAATCTGTCACCCCTGCACGAGCAGAGAGGAACTGCAGAACAGGGTGCGTGCCCATGCGGAGGTGGAAGATTGCAGCTATTTTGAATAGTTCTCCAGAGAGTACTTTCCTGTACAAAGAAGAAGGGGGAAACCAGTCATAGGTCCATCACAGGGCTGCAGAGGGAAGAAGAAATAATGTCTCCCTGAACCTTCAGGTGATTACCACAGAGAGCTCCCTGCATGGAGAGGACAGCTCCTGCCACCACAGCCCTGCAGCAGCAAACCTCACACCAGGCACAGGTTTGGCAGCACCATAGAGGCACCCTGCTAATGGCACAAGGAGAGCACTTCCACCACCCACATGCATGGAGGTCTGAGTCAAAACATATGCCTTCACAGTACAGCAGACATTCTTTTGTTATTACTGTGGGTGTCATGAACCACCCCAGACACAACTGCTGTGTTTGTAGCAATAGTGCCACTGAGCCTCCCCGAGGAAATAAAGGGAGGTCACAGCATCATATCTCTATCTGGCTCAATCTCCTAGTCTGGGAAGAGTTGCTGGACCTCAAAAAGCTAATACATATTTGATGATTCTGTACGATAGCCTCGGGAATGGGTACTTCCGTAGCAAGGAAGAGAAAACATTGCACATGTGCACTGAGTGAAACCCAAGCCCCTCTGCTGCAGGCTGCTGCAAGGATTTTCATGAAATATTAAAAGGAGCCTTCATGCCTGGAGTCCTTACTGGGTCACCTCAGCCTTTAGCTATCCTGCCAGCTCAGTCCTCTCCTTGGGGTGTAATTAAATAAGGGCAAAATGGCATGAACCTGCTAATGGTTTCGCGTTGCCCAGAAGGAAATCACTGAATTACCCTGGGATGCCTGCTCTGATTAGGAATAGCACTTGCTTGATTGAGGTACTTCATTTGGCAGTGGGACTAACTATAAGCACTGGAACTGAACAGCATTAAAGAGAAAGCACCTCAGAATATGCTCTTGCAAAGAAGATTAGTGAAGGTTAAAAGGATCACAGACTATATACACCCACGTCCTTTCTGAAAGACCTACAGAGAGAGTCTGATTTCAAGCTGACTGGTGTTTTTAGCTGAGCTGAGTGCAGTTCAGTTACCTGGAGGTATATCAGCATAGCTGAGATCAGGGGCCTGGTTCTCAGGGATAGAAATTAACAGTTTGTTCCATCAACAGAGTTTGACATATGCTGTGAAGCTACCTTCTGAGTCAAATTCTAAATATTTAAAGGTAGCAGAAAAATCCCTCCTTGGGCAAGATTATTCCACCAAGATTATTCTATTGTAGGATTTCTTGTATTGTCTTCTGCAGTGCCTAGTACTGCCCCTCCCTGAGCAAAGGACAGGATGAGCATAGTCCAGTTTACGTTCTGAGTTTGTAGTCTGGTGCAAGTAAAGCCAAAATCCGTATCTGTGAGAACTGACAATTTTTTTAAAATCCCATGTAAAATAAGTGAAAGAGTTTTGACAGCCCTTTTTTTCAGCTGTAATTATCTTCAAAGCAATTATCTCTGGAGGAACATAGCTCTGCTCTTTCATTGCATTAATCCAACTTCAGTTTTTCTTTTCAGAAGCAGGCTGAGTAAGATTAAATCTCGATTGTAAAGAGCCTATCGTGAAAGTGAGGGCAAAAAAATGTATAATTACAAAAAAGCAGCTTAGATTTTCACTACAAGACAGCGAAAAAAAAAACAGGAAAGACTGAAGAACAGCAATAGCTACATTTAGGTGTTTGGGTTTTTTTAACAGAAGAGTTTCTTTGGATTAAGTTAGTGGCCCTGAAACTGAATGAATAAACAGTATGGCGGGATACCACACCAGCATGAAGAACATCACAGATACAACGTGGAACTACACAGGGAAGAGACTAGGGTTTATTTTTCAACAGCCACATTGACACTTCGCTACGTCCTGTCTACACACACAGAGCAGAGCACAGCTCAGAAAGCAGGTTCAGATCCCATTTCTGGGCTAAAGAGCACCAACATTTCAGTAAGAAAAATAACATTTTCCAGATACCATACTCTGCAAGAATTACCACAGCTTCCCCAAGTTGAATGGACCAACTGCTGCTCCACAATGAGGACATTAAAGACAAACTAAAATTCAGGTCCTGCTCTGTTGGCTTCCATACTCTAGGTCAATGTTTTCTCTCACCTCTCCTGCTTCAAATTACAAGTGAGTTCACTTAACCAGGAAAACGTCTGGCTGCTTCTACCTATTCACTTACCTTCTAAAATTGAAGGGAAGGGAGAGGGCATATTTTGCCTCTTGCCAAATGCCAGCCCTCCATTAAGACCCTCTGGTGTATAAAAGCTCATAAGAAAGATTTTCTGTCACCAGCAAGAAAATGCAACCACCACACCATCAAATGGAAATATATCAAAGAAATAATTTCTGTTGAACCCAATGTAAACCATGGAAGGGCTTGGGTCCACTAGGCTTTGGTTTTAAAATCTTCAATCTACATGTCTACGCTGACTGGTCACTGTTTCATGCATCCCTTCTGAACATAACTGCATACAGGGACACTCAACCCAGGCAATTGACCGCCAGCAACAGGCATCTATCACTTGAACTACAGCACTACCACCAAAGACAGGCATAGCAGCAGTTCAGGATTTTCTATATGTTAGTGCATAACACTGTCAACTTGCCAGAAATAGTTTCAGTAACTTGCAGCTCCATCAAGGAACTAAGACCACCTATGGCTGAGGTACCATAAGGGATGCTGAGAAGCAACAGATCATCAAGACACGCTGCTGGAATGTGTTTCTGAGGACAGACAATGTTTTCTTTGCAGGAAATCTATCAAGAACTCAGAATCTATTTTTTCTGAATCACACTTTCATCGGTTTTGAGGTACAGAAAACACAAAGGCTACATATATGGCAGGAGAAGGCTCTGCTTTGTGTACAGATGAAAGAAGGCTTATCTCTTCAGTTTAGATCATGAAAGCTAGTGATGACATCACATCTAATCTCTGTAGTTTAGTTGCACACAGGATCTCCATCCTTCTCACACCAAGATTCACTGCTTGCTTTCTGTTCCAAATCTCAGTGGAAATCACTATCAGACATTGACCCCATAAAGTTGCTGTTTATCCTTAGCTTGCATCTGACTTCAGCTTTGAGGCTCTCCAGTATAATGACCATATGCGTTTAGCACAAGCACCTACTCTCCAGAGCTCTGCACTCTTGCAGTACCTGATCCAGCTGGTCCCCTCCTTACATTCGACAATTCAGCAGTCCCTTCTCTTGTCAAGCCACAAGTGGTTTTCCAGGCTGTTAATGGTGGAATTTGGTAATAAAGTGCATGTTATTTGAATCTGAACAGGCAATTAGGCTTCCTCATTTAGTTTTTAGGGCTTTAACTGCCTGACTTGACACTAATGTGAATTAACCGGCATCCCACCCTGCTATGCCACTACCATTAATGCCAGTGCAATGTGCACAATAATTATGATATATTCTGTCACTGGCAGCTCATCTTCATATCATTCATGGTTTTCTTCCCAAATTGGTCTGATGGTAGGATCACACATTCCCTAATTAACACCTTCTTTCTGAAGTTACTAATGAGTCTGTTGATACCATTTCTTCAGGCTGCCTCTATTATAATAAAGTCTTGTGGGTATATCCAACTCCAAATGTCCACTTTAATTAAGAGACAGATGTCATTGCCTCTCTTTCATTTAACACTTAACAGACACGTCATCCCCTGGATGTTGAGAAAGGCAAATGCCTCATCTTTTGTTTCTTTATTATACATGGCAGAACTCTGGGGAACAGCTTTGGTGAGGGACTGGGAAGTGAGATTGATACATCAAAGAGCAACATCTAGGAGAACATCAGCCTTGGACTTTTTTAAAGAAAAACAGGGGTAAGGCAGAACACAGTGAATTTATGGAGGGGAAGGGCCAAAAATGATTTATGGAAAAGATTTAAACAAATCACAGGAGAAAATGACTCTCCCATTTAACAAGACTTGTCAGGCTCCCCTATAACGCTTGCCACAGCTTCACCAGAAATTAGAAAAAGACAGTTGTGTTCATTTCATATTTTAAGAACAATTGATCTGATCCAAAACTTAATGAAGAAGGGGATCTCATTTAGCTTTGTCGGACTTTCACTAATGCTGGATCATCAAAGTGAAGATTTTCTATACACCATAATACATGCTGGCTGTAAAATGGCATGAGAAAAGGTAGAACACAAAATGGATAAGCAATGTCTGCTAGAAACATCTTTTCAGTAAACTACTGTAGTGTCTTTGCTCTTGAAAGCAATGTTTAATCCTTCAGGAGGCTAAAAAGATGGAAATCAATACTATTTGACTGGGGTTTTTAACATCAAAAAAGTGATTCAAGACATAGCATTCATAAAAAGCACCTGTAGTATTCCTTTAAAAGGTCTTGTATCTTTTCATTACTTTTGTTTACAAAAGGGAAACATTTGTTGTAAAAGAATCAAATACACACTTCAGAACAGCAGAGTCATTAATCTGTGTTGGCATATTTCATATGGTGTTCTACAACATTATTATAGGCACAAAATTTTATTATAAATGTAAAATAATACCTTCAACTTCCAAAGTCAGTTTTAAATATTAAAGCTGAAAAATAGAAAACACTTTGAATAACAAATACCTATTTTGTAATTTGTCTGCTTTTTGACCTGGAAAAATTCCACCTTTGAACACAGAATGACAGTTCAAAATTGTGACTGATTGTGAGCTCAGTACTAAGCTACAGCAAGGGAGTAACAGACGGGTTAAAGTCCGACATGTTGCTACTTTGAAATTGAACATTTGTGGCTCAGGTCTGGGCTGCTTTCTTGTCTCCTCTGCGGTTCTTACAATCAATTCAGAATCTCACCTGCCACAGTGCCTTGCTCAACCTCACAGGAACTCACAGTTGCATTTCTCATGACCCCACATCTCCTGTTACCAGACATATTTTTGAAAAGTGGAGTGATCAGTAGGAGTGTACAGATACTTCGATGTAAATAACCATTTTATGTAAGATGCAAGGCAAAGTAAACCCATGCTGATTACATGTCCAATTAATCAAAGATGTAAATGATACCTAGGTATCTTTTACTGCTTATGAATTGATTTCACATGGCTTGGAACCAAAGCCATGGCAAAGACTTTCAAATAAGTGGCCCAGTGGAAGGTTAAGGCAATAAATTTACAAAACTTGTACCCTGTGGTTTTTCCTCTCCTCAGCATAATAGACCTAATACTTTACCCCTTTGGCTCTACGTAATAAAAGCCTTCAAGCTGCAGAAAGTGGTTTAGGAGGGAAGACGTGATAGTACTGGGAGAATCATTAACAGCAGGAAGTATCAAGAACATGAAAAACTGCTTACTCAAGCAAAGCAAACAAGAAGGGAGAGAAATCAAAGCTCTATCAAACCCCAAAGAAAGTGTGATACCGTATAAACTGCACTATTATTCCTTCCTGTTGAAGACCACAAAGCTATTTCTTAAGATATTTTTTAATGGATAAAGCCCTTATAACTACAATGCAGGAATGCAACTTACTAGTCTTCTCTAAAGAGAGAAGCCATCCAGCACTCAATGCGTACTCCATTTTAAGCCCTGGGTTTAATTTAGGGCTATTGCACTGTGCATGCCAGAGGTGAATGTCTTCAGCAACAGAAACATAAGCAAAGGTAAGACAGGCAGTGTTGCTGCTTTGAAATAATAGTGCATTTTAATGATGACAAGTGAAAGGCTTTCACACTTGGACTTAAGATACTGACACAATTTTCTGGAAGTGGACATGTCAATATCTTATTTGTTTAGTTTTCTTTAAATGGAGTGGTATGTTTCTCCATTCCAAGTTCCCAGTATGACTTGATTTTGTTAAACCACTGCCCTATTAGAGGAACAGAGCCACTAAGGATTATTTCTGGATACATACGCCTAGACTGTCCTCCACTCTTTACCTCAAGTAACCACCACAATCACCTATGCCCTCATCTTGCAGCCAGTAAAGCAGGTTCTTCATTCTGTGATTTGGTGGTTGTATTTGATTTCTTTTTACTTGATTAGTTATCTAAGTGAACTGAGGCTATTCATCCACAGCAGTCTAAAAAGTCATGCCTTATAGTCAACATTTGGCCAGATTAGAGCTTTACCAGAGAAATGCATGATTAGCTGTTCCCTTATGAGCTGAACATGTGGTAGTACATGCTATATACCCACAATCCATCAATTAAATACAGCCAGCTACACTATTTGTTGAAGAGTTCATGAATATTGCTCTAGTGTCCTCCAGAGATCCAAAAAGGGCCAGCATATCATCCCACTAAGGTGTTTCATGATGGCTACCAACTGGTCAGTTGAGTGGCTATCTCCACATCACAATCACCTTCAGTTGCAATGCCTACACAACTTAAGCCACGCTATGGTTGAGGTACAATCATGTTTTAGAACAAAGATGATTTTGTTTGCAGAAGTGTTCAGGAGTAAAATTGCTCCTCTAGTCATAGTGAAATAACTGGCAAATATATCTATTTCTCAGCGAAGGGAGTTACTAAACAAGAAGTCTCGATCCTCTCCATCCTGCCCTGGCAACAGAATTAATTTTAAATATGAGGCATGGCTGCAATTTGCATGAAGAACAGAACACCCAGATGAAAGACTGCAAACAGCTTTTACAGAATTCACACTGAAAGCATCTCTAAGAGGTAAAAATCTACAACAAAAGATTGTGGATGTTCTGGATACAAATCAGGTCTACAAGGAGGACACTCAGAGAGGTGCCGATTTATAGAACAGCTAAGTATCTCTGCCAAAATTGTGTCCTGTTCAATAGCATTAACTGTCTGCAAATAGGCCAAAGAATTCAGAGGGACACTTTAAAAACGGTTTAATGGAGAAACCTCACTGTTGACAAAAATTTGTTGGATTCAAGCTGCTACAAAAATTTTGGAAAAAGAAAAATTTGAAACCTCATAAAATACGTCAAAAAAATATTAAAGTCTGAACCAGCACCAAGCTGTCCCCAGGAGGCAAAAGTGGCCTCCTCTCCAGACAAGTCCACATCCCTTGGCTGTGGACCTGTTGTAGTTGCAAATCTGCTCAGACTCACCATATACAAACTCACCAGAAAATTATTGTTTATAGCTGCCACTTAAGGACAATCTTTGCTGGAGCTGAGCATGCACAGTATTTCCTTTAGTCAACTTTAGACAGGAAAGTGTGACTTGAAAAAGGAAAAGTGTCCTTCAAAGCTCTGGGTGAAATCTGATGTTATAAAATGGGTCAGTGTTGCCATCCACTTCAAACAATGGCCTCTCACATAAAAGCTCTAGAAGTGGTGAATGAAATGGCAAACGAAGTGTCAGCTGAGTGTCTGGAGGGGTCTGTCGTCTTTCCAGCTCCAAAAGGAACAGGAGAAGAGAGGTCAGAGTGGGTTATAGTGGCATCATCCTCCATTGCAACTGTCACTATATCTTTGCTGTCATGTATTTAAAAACCCCGTAGTAAGTTTATAATTTTGGAGATTATTAGATCCATTGTTGAGAGCAGGCCCTTTAAGAGGGAGTTACTGAAAGGGCACATATGCAAAGTAAGTGAAAGTAAGTGAAACGAAGTATAGTGAAGGCGAAACAAAGTGTGGGAAACAGCAAACGACACAAATGTTGTAGCCAATCATGGGGCAGCTTTAAGCCTGTGGAAAGCGCGTGGAAAGCTCGTGGACAATACCCCTCTCCCTATCCGAAATGTAGTGCTTAGCGAATGAGGAGCCTGTAACTGTAGAACAATTGTATTGCTTTCTGATTGGATTGTATTCGCCTTCTGATTGGAGGGAATGCCTTCTGAGGGGAGAGCCTTCTGATTAAAGTTGAAGCTGATCTACCAATCGTATTGATTGTGTCTGGCTTCACTGCTCCTGGCCGCGGCAATCCATTTCTATGGAACCCTGCTAATTACACAGTTTTCCATAATGGAAAGAACTAGTGCCTTTGGAGAAAAAAAAAAAAATTAAAATCAATCAGGTCATTAAATAGACTTTTCTGTGTATATTAATCTGAAGCAATAAGAGCCAACTATGTTTACTGGCACAATATTTTATCCTCAAGAATATGACTAATGAGCTGAAGACTATATGACACAGGAAAAGACTCTAGAGAACAGAAACTTTCTTCTGACAGTACAACAAACTTTATCTAAAGTGAGACATATCCTCTTGGGTGTCAGGGGGCAAAAAAAGGGGGTTAGTCAAAGTTAGAAAGAGATTCTGTAGACTCAGTTCTGCCTCTGAACCATGGTTCATGTGGGAAGATACACTGCTGGGACCAGGGCTCCCCCAGGGCACCCAGTCCAGCCCTCTGAGCTGTTGCGTATGTTACATGAGCTGTGGCAAGTATGTTACATGAGTACATTTATAATTTTTCACTTGGAAATCCTGACAGCTCTTCTCACTTTCTTTGAAAACTTAGGGCATACTGGGGTCTTTCACCTGTATCAGCATTCACACCTCATCCTCAATGGTTCTGCCAAAGGGGTATGTTGCCCTGCACACCTGCGGTCCCTGCACCTTCATCTCCCACAGACCATTTCCAGGCGCTTGTGCTGGCTCACATCGCAGCACATGCAGAGGCTGAGGAGCAAGGGTTCTGGATTCTGACTGGCTTGGGGCAGTCCCAATTGAGTGATCCCAGATGCTTCCAACAGTATTTCCCAGGCAGCAGTTGAAAGAACACAGTTTTCCCCTGTTCCTGAACCGAGAGGGGCTGTTCTCACCCCAGGAAAGTTTGCTGCCTTCTCTGGATGGTGCTAAGCCTTCCAGGCATGATTTTTTTTCCTATCTGAAAGTTATTTCAGGAGATCAATGGTTTTTGGTGTCACACTATAGCAAATAGCAGAGATGTTTTAATTTTCTTTTTTTCAAATCTCAAAAGGATGAGCCATCCCAAATTCCCTATTGGCTTTTTTTCCTCTCTTCCCTTGCCCCTGCCAGAAAAACAAAACAAAACAAAAAACCCACAAGTAAAAAACCCAACCAAACCCCAACAACAACACAAAACCAACCAAAAAACAAAAGAGAACACTCTCCACATTATCCCAGCCCTCCGTGTCCATGCCGATGTCACTCCAGCAGAATCAGCTGGCCCTTTGGTTACACACTTGGAAGAAGTGACTCCTGGTAAAAGGAAGAAAAAGCTTCACTTTCACGAAGAATCCAATTTTAAGGGACAAATGATCACATCTGGACTTAAGACAGTAAGTGACAGGGGCTACAAACTGGAAAATAAAGGATTTTGTGGTCTGAGCTCCAATAGGCAGGATAAATCCCTCAAATTACCCAAGATCCTGGTTAAACATACTACTTGCTGTTCAGAAGCCTCCTAGCATTTTTCATTCTTTGCTAAATCTATCACACTAAATCCCTTCCCTAAGATGAAAGTCTTTTGGGATACAGAAGCTGAAAGACGTAAAAGCGCTGCAATCCAAGGGGACTCTGTGATGAAAACAGGCTTCCATAATACAACCTCTTAATTGTTACCATAACTCAGCATGATATTCTATCTCAATGGCATCAGTATCAAAAGACTTCTCAGCAGGAAATACTGATTTAGAGGATCCACCCATTGTCTCATATGCATTCCTAAGTGCTGCCGAGAGAAGCAGCCTTATTCAAAGGTCCCTCAGAATAACTAATTTTGAAAATATAATTATTTTTTCAATAGAGATTTTTTGTAGCATATCACACCTCCTTGACCAGAGCACAAACGCCACATTTCTTCATATGTATTATTTACCTTCATGGCAATACTTCACATTGCAAATAGTAAGGCTTACTTTCCAGTGGAAGTCCAGTTCAAACATCAGTTAAACCAATTGGAAACAACGGAGGAGTTAATGTATTTTTTTATTTTCCCTGTTTGTTCTAGAAACATTTGAGGAATACAATAACAGCTGAGGGGAGAGACCAGCAATCAAGAATATAAAAAATCAGCCTGTCAATCTAAGGCACTTCTCCATCAATCACTTCCATAGTAACCAGATAATATGTTTGCCACCAAACTCAAAGTACTAATTCACTTTGGCATTCCCTAGTTGTGCTGTTGCTTTCTAGTGGAGTGCATCACCGGCATTTTTAACAGATACCTTAATTATCTAAATTTTGCAGGGCATTCTACATTTCAAACAGGAGACAGAAATATACAGAACAAAGGTCCCGACTTCATTATAAAAAGGGGCAAATTTCAAAATGGCTCATTTATTTCTCTAGGGAAAATTAAGCTTATTTGCTACAGACCTAATAAATATTTGCTTCCAAATCATTCTGCAAAGCTACTCTCTACAACTTCTCCTTTCCTTCCTCATCACTTCAAACAGCTCCCCAGGAGTCTGCACACATTTGCTGATCTGACACTACCTGTCAACAGCATTTCAGAGTTCATAAAAAGTGGCGCTGTGATATAAAACTCTTCATTCCCTGGGATGCAAAGCTGGGCCTTTCTTGACATGTTACTCTCTAAGGACCTTGACAACCCAGAGAGTCAACCCAGGGGTTCTTACTCATACACGCTGAAGTTTGCTGGAAAGAACAGGCCAAAACCATTGCAGCAAAGTCCATAGAGTTAGACATGGACCTGTTTTCCTTCAGCCATTGACCATCTGCCTGAGCCAACAGAAGCTTCCTGGAAACCTCCTTGTCATTTTCACTTGCACCAACAGTTCTTCTGTTGACAGAAGAACTGGTATCAGCCAAAATATCAGTTTTGGTGGTTCTACCAGACTCCAGGCTTGCTAATTTGGAAACTTGGATAGGTGAAGCTGCAGTTTACTATAATGTCCCATGTCACAGTAATGAGAATCAGGATGGACTACATGTTTGTGGGCTTTCAGCAAGAGGTGTAGAAGGTGTATTGGATGGATGGAAGAAGTGTCTGAACTTTCCATTTTGCCATCTATTCAATATCCACACCACTGCATTCTTTGCTTTTCTGTCAAAATGCAGTGAAAATTACCATTGTCTCAGGGGCTGCAAGGGAAGAAGCCTAACTTTCCCTTTTTTTTTCCTCTCTCTTTTTTTCACATGGTATCCTTTTCTGATGGGAATACTAGCAGATATGCCCCACACCTGTGATTCATTCCGGTGCATATACGGAAATATCTTTGTGTCAAACTAGGCTAATTATGCTACTATTCCCTAGTTACAGATTATAGCAAAAATTCAATTAAAACTCATCCTTTCTTCATGATACTTTAAGCATAATTTCTGAACAACTGCATTACTCCAGTAAGTGCCTGGGTTTGATGAGAGACGGCTGGGAATTACAAAGTGAATTCTCCCCACATCGCAGTGGGAGGAGGATGCCTAATCTGTGTGTGCTTTTGAAAAATCTACTCCATTTCTAAAATGTAATCTCTAGAAATAGTGCCCACATAGCAGTTTCTTGATGCCAGAAGGAAAATAGTTAAGCGCTTTACGAACACAGTTAAGGACACAAATAATGCAGCACTGTTGAACCTTAAGCTACTTGTCAGGGCCTGCACTTTCCATGGGCTGCACACCCTTTCAGAGGGGAGCTTCCACCCAGGAGCCCCAGCAATATTCCCATTTTCCTCTCAATGATACTTTTTAACTTCTAAAACTTAGGTGAAATTTTTATTGCTTCTATCAAACTAAAGTAGTTTATGACAAAACACTTCACTCCAGTAAGATCTGATTACAAAGACAGTATGGAGAAGGAACATAGCTGAGACTTGGTAACTGAATCTTGGTTCTGATGTACCACTTACAGTAGCATTTTGGGCACACAAATACTCATGACACTTCAGTAACAAACAATACTCATGACAGCATTTTTCTCTCATAGCTCTGAAAGCACTGACAAAGGAATAATTATCCAAACCTTGGGGTCTGAGAAGCAAAAAGGACTGAGGTCCAACGTTTCCAAACCGACTATTGATTTTTGTACCGCTCCTGTGTTTCCTGTGTTCAAGAGTCCAACTGGAGCTGGGACCTCATCTTACAGAACCACTAATTACACAGGAGTTCACTTGAATCATTGGGAGCTGCAGGTTATCAGCGTTTCTAAAGAATTCATTATGGAAAACAAAATTAATTTGTTGCAATAATCTGGACGTGCAAAAATAGGGGATTACTTTGGAAAACTATGGCCCATCTCTCATCCAAGGTCACACAGTACATCCACTGCACAGGAGGGAACTGAGCCCAGGTCTCCTAACATTGCATAAAGTAGAACGATGTGGAAACTGGGCTAATGATTCAGCTGTGGGCTTCACAGTATCATGTCTCTAGTGCATAATCTGAATGACACTGATGAAACATCATCATCATTTCATAATCATCCATGCCACTGTAGACTCTGGAGTATACCAGAGTTATTTATGAGGCCAGTTAAGAAATACACATGGGGTCCTTGTCTGCATTATGAAAAATCAACGTAACTACATACTGCCTTTTTTTTTTTTTTTTTGTAATAGAAAAATACCAAAAGAGGAAGAAAAAATTCTTAAACTAGGCTGAAAGGAGAGAAAAAGTTTACATAGACAGGTATGATTTTCCATTAACTAGCACAAAATCTCAAATCCAAACATCTAATGACTTTGATGTCTTCCCCTTACTGATATCTAAAATATAGATATTATTCCCTGATGAGTCTACTCCAAGTATAATTGTTCCTATGTAAATATTGCTTCGGTGAAATAAGGTTTTGCCAATCAAGCCACTGATGAAAATCAAAGCAAACACTTATTAATTTTTTAAGTTCCTGAACCTGGCATTTTCAGACAAATATCATGGAAATTCTGAATGAACAAAAATTAATACTAAAGGTCAGACACAAAAAAGAAACACTGAGAATGTGACTCTGGAATACATATACTTGCATTTGGCAAAATAGCCGTTCAACAAAATTGTCCACCTGACAAAGGAGGAAAGCAGATAAATTATTATACAGATACATGTTAACAAAGGATAAGAAGAGTTACAGTTATGTATTATGTAGTTTAAGAAATCCTCCTCGTTTTGTTCTAAGTGGTATCTGATTATAAGATATCACTATGGTAATTCCAAGTAACAAACCTGGAGAGCAGGAAGCTTCCAACGAAGAAATTCTCAACCACTGAGAACCTTTTCCCTCTCTACTCACTCACTCTGCTCATTGAAATGTGGTGGATCTCCAACAGACTACATGGAAATGTAATGTTAAAAAAAAAACAAACCCGCAGCATGGTAACAAAATATATTCTAATATATGTGCAAAGGGTAGAAATTCAAAATGCATCCTTCCCATCAGCAAATCTGTTTTTAGAAACCACTGCTCCTGTACCCAGTTTAAAAATTTCTGCAACAGACATGATGCAAGGGCTAATAGCATTAACCATATGCGTATGGCTGAAACCCTGAACATCAATATTCAGAACCCAAATTACCTTCCTCCAACTGACATTCAATATTCTGTAAATAGATCTATAAAGACTTCCTCATTCAGAAACATTGAAATATGAGTAAAAAGGAAAGGAATGGGTTAGCTTGCTTTTTATTTGCCCTTTTCTATTATTCACAGTTCCTTTGCATAATGCTGTTTAGATGTCATTCTTTATAGGTTTTACATTGTTCACTATTAGCATTAAAATTAAAATTTATTATAGGTCACATGCTCATCTGATGTAAATTAGAGTAGCTATTGAAATAAAAGTTACAGATTGAAAGTAATACTGAATACTAGAGAAACAGGGATCTGTCTTGTGCTTGACAAAAAGCATGTTGGATTTTTTT
>VZTM01016058.1:0-13715 GCA_013400555.1 Jacana jacana | reverse complement strand
TGGATTTTTTTTTTTTTAAAAGAGACAGACACTATCTGCTGACAAAATGTTTCTCTTTTCCTAGTGGAAAGCATTGAGCCCCTTCACCACTAAGACTAAACCCCACACAGCAAGAAAACAAATGCTACATGAACTACATCTTAAACATTTGGTATATTTGCAAAAATTAAAGCGGATGAGTCGAGAATGTAGAGTTGAAAACAAAGCAGGTAGATAACAAAAGTAAGCAGGTATTATTCTTTTAGAACGCTTGAGATGGCTTGCCAGAAATTCATTTCGAGAAGAAAAGTGTGTATATATACACCAGTNGTGTGTATATATACACCAGTGATTTATCCTTCCAAAAACTTCTTTTGGATTTTCCTACTGAACTTTCTAGCCACCTGTTCATTAACCCATCGCACGCAGATGGGAACCTCGCAACAAAGAAATGCAAATCAATCTGTCTGAAACCACATTGTCTTGGAGACAGAGCTGAGAACAAAATCTTTTCCTTAGTCACCATCCAGTGCCATAGGAGGAAATAGTCAAGCTCAACTCTCCAACCTCTGTTAATTTCAGCCATACATTTTGTTGAGTACATAATTCTGGAGGAGAGATTATTAATGTCTCGCTAAATACTGAAGCTACCAGTGATAAAGGTAACTTTGTGTGGTGGTCAACACAAACCTCTTAACTGCTCTGCAACTGAGATACAATGCATTGTTACAACTGAAAATTGAAACATGACACCTAAAGTTTGTTTAATTTAGGGTTAAGCATCTAGCATGTGCCTTGTCTTGATGACATTGTGTGAAGCCATGGGTCCCGAGAGCCCAGCCCCAAGACTCTGAATGGGCTTCCAAACCCCACCATCCATGTCCAAATTTTTCAGATATCCCAAAGAATATCAAATTATCTGTAGCTGATATAGGCAAATGCCATTTTCTGTATAACAAACACTGTTCTCAGTCGTAATCCCAGCCTTAATCACTGTTCTTGGACTTTAAACAGCACAGAAATGAATGGTGAATCCTCTAAGTCAGCTGCAACAGATCTTCATCTCTGCAGTGTAAAGGAACCAAGCACTGCAAAATTTGATTTTCCTGAGCAACCTGAAACCTAATGTATGAATTAGATTTCTGCGTGGTGTCAGAATCCACAAATGTGAGAATATACCCATACGCTGTTCGGAGTTTAATTTTAAATAGGGTAACACTGCAGCATTCAGGAACTCAGAGTTTTCCAGCTCTTGCTTTTCTGGAAAGTGACCCTATCTGTAGCCTTATACTGAACTGACTTAGTAGAATGAATAATAACCTCCAAACTTATGGTAATCCTCAACCTAAACAGAGCTTTGTCCTCCTCTTCTATTGGATGCTATGCAACCTGCAGCAGTCCGTGTGGCCCTGCTTTTTTATTTTTCCCCTCTAAATGCAAGTCCCTATGCCATCTTGAAATACTTGTAAGCATTTGGGCTTATATAGGAAGAGTCCAAGTGTGGACATGCAATGGTATCTCCATCTAAAGCTGAAACACGTGTAAAGCATTTTCAGTTTTCAATGATGACTGACATTGCATCAAGTTTCAGGTTACTTTGCAGTATATCCATGCTTTAAGGGGAGAGGGGTTCAAGTGTGCACAGTACTCATTCAACAGCTTATGTATTCACTAAATTCAGCTTTCTACCTTCTTATTTCATGTTTTATAGTTCTCTCTTTACTTAGTGTAGCAAACCCCGCCTAATAAAATATTATCTAATAAAGCATATACCTTTTTATTTTTTAGTCATTTATGTGGAGTAAATTTCTGCTACCAAGGTCAATGTGATTCCCAAGTATCAAATTCTGTTTGCAGTTACACAAATCTGCAGAGCCCTGGGGGCTGCAATGGTGCTAGGGCTCAATCTTTTTTTCTTCTGAAATGGTACGTGATGTCCCAGCAGTATCAAAGAGCCACAGGACAGGTGAAATAGCCTCTTAGAATAAACACATCATGAATGCAAGTGTTCCCTGCTGAGCATAAAGACAATGCAATGGATCCAGGTTAGCCAGTATCACCTGCAGTTTTGATGCTTCTCCGCAAGTATATGAGCTGTGCACATGCTGGTATCTCAGATCTGCAAGCCCAACCATACCAGCTATGGAACTGGGCAGTCAGGACTCTGAGTAGAAAGGGGATATTTAAAACTCCCAGGGAGCCACTGCATCAGAAAGGGCACTTGCCTGTACTACACACCATCTCCCTCTTTGCAGCTCTCAGTTACAGACATGCCTGTGTGCATGGAGGCAAGGGCAAGCAGTGCAGGAGGCAGATTTAAAATCAAATGAGGAAACCTTGGCTGAAACACATTATTCTCCAGATATTCTCAAGAGCTTATAATACATTTGACAACAGCTTTAGCAATGCTTGTGGTGTCTCAGACTCCAGTTCACCCCAGGCATGGGTTACCATAAAGAAAGACTTGCAGCATATCTATACCAGGGACAGAAAGGCAGCAACAGAGGTTTGCTGCTAGTCCACTGACCAGGACCTGGCCCCAGCACTAGGACTCAAGAACACTGGCCCTATCCCATGGGGCTAAGCACAGCTTTCCACAAATGCAGCTGGAAATGCAGTACAATTCAATGGCTGTGGTGGACTTCCAGTCCTGTATGTTAACAGCACTCTGTGTCTCTAGGTTGTTACTCACTTTTATGTTGCTGTAGCAATAGCACAATCTGGAGTGATAGTCTAGCCTATGCTTGTGCTCTGTGTTTGGGGAATGGGTAATTGGTTTTATAGCTTTTTATGAAGTCTCATTTATAATGGCAGCCAGCTGCTTTATCAGCCACCATACCCTCTTGTTCCCCGCTCTATACACTGATAAATTTTACTCTTGACCCCAACTCGGTCAGTGCTCACGAGACGCACATTCTCTTGTGTCAGATCTCCCCCGAGTGCTTTTTTCATAAAATTCAGCATAGCGTGTGATGGTCTAAAAGAAGAAAGTTCCAAGTCTCAGTAACAATCCACTATTTGTGTTTTCACATAATCACAACTGGGTTACTATAACTTATTCTTCACGGCTGCAGAATTGCAGCTTCTGAACCTTGTTATTTATAAACAGTGATTTAAACATCACCCAGAATTTGACCTTCCCCTTTGTAATCTGTCTCCATGACCCAGCACTGCACACAGAGGTGCTCTGTGTAGACCACCCACAGAAAAAAATCACCTGTCCTCATCTCTCCTGTCTTGCACTGCCCCTCACTTAGATCTAAGCTGCAGAGCAGATCTGACAGTTGCATAAAGCCACAGGGTGGCCTTAGGTACTTGAAATCAGGGCAGTCAATTCAGACTGCCAAACTCATGTCACTTGAGGACTAATTGAGCTTACATCGTTTACGTCCAGGCTGCCCCTGCTCCCTCTGGTTGCCTTCTTTGCTTTTTGAATACAAGATATTATTTTTCCCAACCAGCTTTATGCAAACACTGAGATAAGGGTGGCTGTCGCTTGTTGTTTTCTTTCCTGGAGGAGAATGTTAGGAAAAGCTCCCGCTATTAATTTGATGAAAGAGGTGCTAGAAATTTCAGCAAATGGCAACATCAATCCATATAAAAGCTCTGCAGTGTTTTCATTCCAAACTCGTGCAACCAGGCAATGCAGAGCATGTGTGTTTTTCATAGCCGCTCTCTCAGCCCCTCAGTTATCTTCTGTCAGGTGTTAGTAGCACCTGTTTCCCCTGTTCTTATTCTGGATGCTTCTCACAGTTTGTATTACTTTTCAGAGGACAGGCCATCACCCCAAGTCTTAATAAAATGTCTATGTATCTAAGTAATGAGTATCACATATCTGTTAGGAAAAATGGACCTGAATGTGTGACAAAACCCAACTGTATACAGATTTGAAAATAAGCCCTTATTATCCTAACAATAAACAGAATTTCTAGAAGGGAAGAACTTTCTGCTTAAAACAAACAAATCTTTGAAAGCAATCTGCAATTCTCCTTGGTTTCTGTATGGGAATGATAAATTTCTTTTGCTCAATTTTGTTCTTACAAGGGCAGAATTCTCATTCCAAAGCAAAGCTGGTTGATTCAATGCTCAGCATATTCTATAAAAGCAGCGGAAATATAAGTAATTTTTAAGTAGCTTAAAACATTAAAAAAGAAACCCTAATAGGCAAAAGGGAGTACACAAATGGAAGGCAAAAGAGGGTGAACCTTAGTAATGGAGTCACAGATGCAGTACAAGTAAAGAATGCTGAAATTAAGAGTTACTGCTGTAACACTACACTGGTTTGGCTGGTTCAAGTATTAGCCAAGTTCCTGATATCCCTCCAGACAGGTACGAAGGGTCACATACAAAACCCCAAAATGCCCACCTGGCATTACCCCCTTACCAAAGGGTAACACTAAATACCTGGATTTCTGTGGAATTAGGACCTTGCACACACTGTTACATACTAACCTTTTGCTGAAATCCTTGAATATTTGTAGTAGGTCCAAAGAGCTAACTCCTTGATAGGTTTCTGGCATTGGTGTTGCTACAGGCAACAGCTCTATAGAAACATCATGTAAGGATAAACAGTCTAGTCGGTGAAATGTTTTGCTGATAGAGCTGACACCAAAGAAATTCATCATTAAGGGAGCATGCAAATTGCTTATTCACAGTATAAGGTCTCTCACGCAATTCAGCTTTACAGCAACAAGATGCACATGCATGGTAAATCAGCACAGCCAAGTAAGACCCAATTCTGCACCATCAAAGCAACAGACCCACTGTAACTGGGGTTAGCTAAGCATAGGACTGGTCCCAAAACAAGCAAATGTGGAACTTCCCATTCCCCCTACAAGTCTGTAGAAGCAGCTGTGACTGAATGGGAAGGTGATAATGGTAACATCCCCCCATGAACATGGGATGTTCATGCAGAATTTCTGTGCAGTTTTAAACACGAGAGGTGATTTTAAACCCTACAGAAAAGCCAAGACCCCTCAAGATGCCCTTGATGAGACTCCAATGTATGTTGGTATTTCCTAGGCCTAAAGCAGACACTGCAGGCATCATCTTCAACATCTCTCAAACCAAAACAGCAGCTTCAGAAATTCTACAACTCTGCAAGAATATGTCTTTCCCAACTGCTGTCAAGAAACTGATATAAAGTACAGAAGCCACCTGGCAGTTCTCTTTAACTCCCACAGTCCTGAAGAAGTTCCCTCTGTGTTCCCAAAGACATTCTGGCCAAACAATTTACACCCAGCTAAACTTTGTTCAACTAGTATAAGAGGTACTGCCTGGAATCTGAAGATGAATGAGGATTAAAGAATATTTTGATGATCAGTAAGAAAAGGCCAGGTTAATCAAAATCCCACACAAGAATCCCAGAACTTGTGCCAGGTTGGGAGGGTACTAAAACAGGCAACAAAATACAATAGCACCGTATAGAGGTTGCAAAGAAATCGGCCATCATGTCACATCAAGTTATAGACCACATATGATCCCATAGGTCATAGCAACATCTGACAGACCCACTTCCCCAGCAAGTTATCAGTAATGCTCACAGGCAAATCTACCCATGAGGGCATTTCCCAGCTCAAAAATGCTATGGAATATAATCTTCAAACCTTTCCCAACAAAATAAATTTCTCCTTTGAAAACTGACTGTGTAAGAAAGAAACACAGGCAGAAAGCCAGACTCTGATCACAATGTCAGTGTATGTGCGTGTTATTCTCAGTATTCAATGCTTGTTCCCAAATTCATCCTGCCTTCCCTTGGCTGACCATTAATGCCTCAGCCTTGCACAGGCCTGTTTATTTCAAGTCCTTCTATTTCCCATACAAAGTTTTCTATTAAAAAAGCAATTAAAGTTTCATAAAAGCAAAACTTTGCAAACATGAACTGCTTCCCATGCATACACACAATGCCTTATTCTTTTAATAAAAGCATGGCCCTTTGCATCAATAAAAGAGAGTGAAATCTCTGCCTGTTTAATGAAAGGGCAATGTATTAAATGTATTCTCCAATGTTAAAACACTTTTCCTTTTTGTCAGAAGAGCTCCCTTCCCACTTGCTATTTTAATAAAACAGGGCAAGAAGCACTAAGAACAGTGGAACTGCACACAATAATACTGGGCTGTGTATAGAAATGAGTACTCTATCAGCCCCCGCTTCCAAACCAGGGAGGCAAAGATCAGTAATCAAAACCCCTTCCCTGGCTGCATCTGGCACACCAAAAGTCTCCACGTTCTTCCCTTCTGCCACGTTTGGACCTCTGCTGTGCAGACAGCTGGCAAACAGCTCAGCATCCTCTCTGGCCAAGGTCTTACACCATCCCTTCTCCCTGTCAGACCCCGCCAGACACAGGCTGCACCACAGGGGAGGTCAAACAGGGGACTGGACCCTCCTGCAGGCACCACATGAGACAGGAAAGTATTTTGTGTTCACAAGACATTTCACCTCCCACCGGGAATTTGGGATCCCCAGTTGTCCTGCAAGCACCAGGCTCCCTCAAGCCCCCAGAAATCTCATCGTGGCACCACAGAAGACATTCACAGATTTTCCTGCTTACTGAAGAAATTGTGATAAGTAAAGCTCTCAAATTTATCCTCTCCTTACAAACAACTACTTCCTAAGACTGCTGCCTGCAAAAAGGCTTAAAATATAGGGACAAAGTTTTGAATCCTGGTTTCCAAGCTGACATCATTAAAAAAAGTTAAGCATGAAATGCAAGAGCAGATTTACCATATAAAATGACAATAAAAAATGACAATTTGCTAGTTACACTGTCAATGACATTTGCCAGCATTTGGTGGTACTGGTGGATATCTTCATAAGAATTCTTCCTATGTGCCCAGAAAAAGGGCACTATCTGCTGTCAGAACTGATTAACTACAGTTAAAAGTTCACATTTGCTTAAAGATGTCAATTTTAATTTCCATTTAGTTGTGTTTTGACCTAAAATAAACATTTTTGGTGCTTGGAAATTTTGAGTCTAATACAGCTCCAAGTAGGCCATCTTTCTTTGTTATGCCATATTTATTTATGTCAGTGCAACTAATTTCTCAGAACATGTCATGTCAGTTGCCTAAGTTTCATCTGAAGTTCTACACTGTTTGGGGCAGTTATTAAAGCTTTGCTACCCAGACTGATGTAATTACTTTAGAAACTTAGTTTCTACCTTCCCAGTTATTATCCCTCCAGGATGCTGAGAAAAGGTTACAAATAAAATTCATATGCAGACTAAAAGTTCAGAAGCAGAGAGGCTTATCATGACCAGGTAAGCATTAATCACTGTCTACAGCAGCCCACACTCACAGACTGCCATTCACTTTCAAAATACAAATTTGCACCAAGCAGAGCTGCAGAAACCCAAGGTTCCTGAGCATTAGAGAGGACAACCAGTGCCAGTGTCTATTCAGCAGAGAAGCTGATTGCAAATGACTCTCAGAACTCACTGGGCTGAAGACTCAGCTGCCCCTTTGCTTTTTTTGTGTTTTGACAAAGGTTAGCCCCTCTGGAAATGAACTGCTCTACTGAAGCTGTCTGAACAATTGCTACAGTCCTGTTATGGACTGTTGGAAACTGGTGTTACCACTACTGCCTCTAAATATATTTGCTGTGGTTTCCATCTCAAACAATGGTCTCGTTTCTTTTACATGTTCTGAGTGTTTGCTCCTTTGCCATTTATACTCGCTTTTCGTTGCCTAGCAAAGTTGGTTTGCTCCCATCCCTATTCTTTGGTCTGCTCCAGGTATTTGCCTGTGTCTGTGCCTTGGACAGTTCCACCAGCTGCCCCAAAGGACGTGTCCTTTCCAAATACTAGTCTGTATGACAACTCTGAACTCACTTACAGAAGTCAGGTTACCTATGATGAAAGATCAACATATGTTGTTCTTAGAGTGACTTTTTCCAGCAAATATATCTCAGAGGTTTTCAAACATTCTTTTGTTCTTTTGACTACTCACCCTTTTAGATTTCATTACGCTATGTTTTTCACCTCTCAACCAGAGACATTACTTTTCAATTAATTCTTCACAGTGCTCTAAAAACAGTAACAAAATATTATAAAAGATCTTTAAAATTACCACCATGTCAACTAAGGAATTTTTTTACCCATTTCATCAGAAGTCACTAAGTAATCTTGGGAATCACATACAAACAGCCACACTCCTTTATTATTCAGTATAAGTAGAGATAGCAATATTGTCTCTTTAAAGGAGACCCCATCTACTTGCAGTTTTCTACCTTCCATACAGAAATCCTAATAATCAAAACACATTCAACCATAGTTTAGCTAAGTTCTCAGGCTAGTGACTGCTGATAAATCGGTAGTTTTTCACTGTACCATACATCCAAAATATGAGCCAAACAGAACAACAGTTGGAAGCATCACTGTTGTCATGCTGGCTGTACCCAGTACCAGAATGGCTTATTTCAGGAATGTGCTGTATGCTCAATGAGCTGGCATGTATTTGAAAAAATGCTCTAGAAAATATAAACTTCAAAGTGCTCAGGTAAATGGTCTCACAAGGGCCAGGTTTTCAGATCCCAACAGCATTTCCCTTCTAATTGTGTTTAGGCCCATTCCTCTGCCCCAAAACTCAGAGGACTGTGATTGTGCGATAACCTGCTATATCTTGCTGGGTAATTTTTTTCCTTTTGCAGTAAAAATAGGATATTAATTTTTCTTGCACCTTCTAGTACTATTACATCCAAATAATTGTTACCATTTGGAATGCAGTCTCCTATGACAGGCTCATTAGTCTGACAGCAAAGGCAGCAAGTTCAGAATAACACAGTGGAGCATGAGTTGCTTTTCTCTGCAGGTGCCTCAAAAATAAGCAACAAGAGCCCCAATCCTGACCCCAGTGCGAATCCCAAATTAGCTAAAGAAATCTTTAAGACCTGAAGCTCTTGCATAGCCTTTGTTCTGGCACTGGGTCATAGCAGTAGATCAGTAACTTCCTCACTTTTTGTGTTTCTTTACAGAGGAGCCCTAAAAAAGCTCAGCAAAGGCTCAGAGCAATGCCACTGCGCTCAGGCTTGCCAGGCTCAGCACCCACCTGTGGGGGTGGCTCCTGTGCTGTCTCCCTCCTGCTGCCACACTGCTCCCCAGCAGAAGGGCAGTTTTGCATTTAAATTGTGGAACACTTTGCCACTGAACTAGTGCTATTTTTTATCTCCTTAAAAAAATTACAATGTGAATGGCTCCAGCTGTCTGATGATTTGGCTTGGCTAGCACGGGAAGTGGGATAAAGATACAAGCTGGCTTGAAGACTATCACAAAAGCATATGCAAAACAAGAATATTATGGTAAAAAAAGGATTAGATAGTGTCCTTATTAATTACAATAAAATTAATTCGAGGAATCACTGACTAGGCAGAAGCAGGATTTCAGAAGACAAGATATTGAGTTTATCCTCTAAAATTACAAATAACCATTAAATTTACAGACAGAGGAGGTTTTTATATGCTTTAACTGGAAAAATGAGATATAACTGCATGCTACCTGGACTTGTGGAGACACAGAAGCATTATAAGTAATTATAATAATAATAACTACCGTTTCCATCAGTGAGGTGAGGTTGAGGTTACATCCCTCATTCTAGCCAAACTATGTTTGTCTCCAGAAATAACCTACCAACAATGTTTCTCTGAATGTCCATCTAAACTTGCAATTAAATTGGATATGGAGGTAAAAAGGTTTAAGAGAAAAAAGCAAACGCCAAAGCCAACGGTTTCTAACAGGCAAACAGACCAGACAGTTGTTTTGGCAGAAAGTCTGTACTCTTCCTACCTGGACTGAGCAGAGTTAAAATCATCCAGCATGGACAGACAATTTCAAACTTCCCAGGTTTTCCTAGCTTCTCCCCAGAACCACAGAGAGAAGATTCACTAACCAGGAATAATGACAACAACATTTTTATGCAGACAAACAAAACAGTACCTTCTGCATCCCTAAAGGGAGAGGAAAAAAGAAAACAAACAAACAAGCAAACAAACCACTAGTAAACTGGTCCTGTCAGGAGAAAACAAGCACATTTATTTACTTCTCTAAATTTATTAATGAACAAAGAACTTCTAAGGAACTACTAGATTTGCTGAGTTACATCTGCAAAAATACAGAGGTTTCAAGATGCCTAGGTCAAAGGAAGGACTCTGCATGTTGGATCCTTTTGGCTCAGGTTTTGAGGACTTACTTAGTATAAAGTGTCACCAGAATAAAAGCAGCAGACAAAAAAAGAAGAAAAAAAAAATGGATCCCAAAAGCTCTGAAGTAAGACATTTTCTGCAAGATACTCTATTCAAAGGAGAACTCTAGACATCTTCAGAACTTCAGTTTCTGAGCTGATAAAAGACCAGCCCTTGTATATTACAGAGATCATAGATGCACAGGACTAACACTAGTACTGTTTAATTCACTGGGTCATTGCATACTAACACATATTGCCATTTTACAGCTGGAAGATAATATGCTGTAATTGGAGTATTATATACAACTATATCAAAATGCTTACCTTTCAGTAAAAATAAGGTGCTCTGAGAGATGGACACTGCCTAAGATCATGCTGCGCACATTAAAATGTCTACTCTGTACATACTGAGCTTCTGATCTAGGATACAATGGAGAAATACTCAGATAAGAATAGAGGAAGGATTGTCTTGTTGCTAAAGCATCAGTTCCAGTTGAAGAAAGATAGACTTGGATGCCAGGTTTCACACATGACCTTGAGCAGGGTCTGAATCTTGTGATTCTGCATTCTGTCCTGGTAACTGGAATTACCAAGAGCATGGGCAACTAACGGATCATTTGGAAGCTACTCCAATGGGCAGAGGCAATTTTCTAATATGACTTGCTATAGCAATGAGAACAATGAGCTTGCCATCAAGGAGAAGCCTCACAGGTGCAGCTTACATTCAATACAAAATTTAGTGTAATTTAGCTTCTGTGCTTACTAACTAGAGAGATTTATAGCTGCTCATAATTTATGTTTTATATTAAAGATAATGTATTTTCATTCTTACGAGCTTCCTCCACAAGATATTCTATTTATAAGGGATTTTTAGACTTAAAATTTAATCATATGTACAGTTTTTGCCAATTTATGTTCAAGTCCCACAACGATATACTTTTAGATTGCAGCTTTAAACAGCTCTAAGAAATGTTTATTCTGCCAATGAAGAGTTTAAGCAATGCACAATTTATTTTTATCTTACTGGTGTAACAAGGGCAGGTGAAGAGGATGCTAACAGTTTTCACATTAATTATAAATACCGCATTACAAATACAAGCTGCATCTTCAGCTTTTCAGGGTCCTTACATATTCCTATGTACTTGTAGCCCAGAAATTTTAGCTTGCTTAATGTTGCTTCAAGCCAACCTTATGAAACTAATCTTCCCTGCTTTCTTTTCTTATACAAGCTCAAATCACTCAAGCAAAATTGTTTTCTTTTAGTTTCTTTTTCATCGCCCACTGTATTCTGAAAAAGCCGATTGGGCTCAGGTTCTGTAAGTAGGACATTATCTAACCTTACAAAGCCAATTCTCTCACTCTTTTTCCTATTGGAAAGAAAAATTATATTTTAACCACACATTTCAGGAAGCTCAAATACAGGTATATTACTCAATAATAATAATAAAATATATCTTAACAGTCTTATGTTGAACAAATACACTGAAAGCATTTATTCACCTTAGTTATAAGCCTGGCATTTAGTATTGCTGATTGCACCGTCTCCTTCCAAACAGCCACAACTGAATTGCGTTCAGCACAAGGAGAATTTGTACTGGGGACTGGTGGGACTTAAAAGATACCATTTTTTAAAAAAGACAATTTTAAATTTCTTTCTACAATAACATCTTTAAGTGACACACATTAACTAACTGGAATGAGACAGACTAAATTGCAGTACTGATTTTTTTAAAAAAACCCAACATATAAACAAAGAGAATAAAGAGCGTGAGTGCTGATTTATAGAAACTATATGATCTATGTTGTGGAAACACTTTCAGCAGTCTTAATGCTAATTCTGATCAGCTTTGAGAAAAAGCAGAATGGCCATAAAATGTCTGGCACAATCCTCTGCAAATGCATTCAAACATTCAAAATGAAGGCAAGACAAAAGCTGACATTCTTTGCATCCACTGGAAAAATACCTACTCTATTTCTGAAGGGTTAGATTGAACGAGTAGACCTTACCAGGACATCCTGCAGCAGATATTTATAAGATACACTGTACAACCTCGGACTTCTGCAGGATCTGAACTTCAATTTTATCCCATTAGTCTCAGAATTTATTGCATAAAAGTGTAATGTGCATTTTATTTCATATCTAAAGTTTCTCTGCTGTTATTAAGATTCCACTTAAATATTCAACACTGGGTATTTAGTCTTCCAAAACTGTTTCCTTATGCATTACTTGGCCCATGCACCAGGTTTCAGTTCAACTCACAGGTGGAATCATGATGCCAATTTATTGGAAGACATGCTGAGTAAGGCTGTGAGTAGGGAGAGATGTATCTGTTTGAAGATTCTTTGACTAAATGAAATAATCAGATGATGCTTTACACTCACAGGAATCAGCCTGGGCAGCGCTCAGCAGCACAGAGCCAATTTCCCCTGGTGACTGTAAGGCTGAAGGCAGCGAGGAGGGGACTGCACATTAGGGACCTGGAGCGTCCAGCAGAGGAGAGGTGATTGTACTACCCCTCTAATTCCTGGGCAACTCTACTCCTGCTGCTCACAGGGTCACCTGACTAGGCACTCAACATTTGTCCTCCAGGAGTGGATGGACCTCTAATTTACTTCATTAGGCACAGGGAGGCACATAAAGCAGAGGTGAGACATTAAGAGCTAGCAACTAAATAAACAAGAGCGTGGTGATGACATACTTTTAAATTATCCATGTACAATACCTAGACAAAAGAGCAACATGTCCAGCAACAGATCAACCTAGATTAAGTATCCAAAACAAGAAAATATATACAGGTGTTAACAAAATTAGAAAGGAGATGAAATCTAATTAATATAAAACAAAGACCACTTAATTTAATTATAGGCCCTTTGCTTGCACTTGAGCATCTGAGGTAGCATTTACAGGTACAAAAGCAATCTAAAACTGGCTACAGTACAACACTAATTACTCCTCCTATCTCCCTAAGAAGGCAGAATACTCACAGATTTAAAAAAAAACACTCAAACAAAACAAAACCCCAAACCCAGGCTTTTACAGAAAACAATTAGCATTAACTGACATTAGGAAAACAGAAATCCTTTTTATATGCAATACTGTCTATTATTTGTGGATAAGATTAAAAAACTTTTGCAAGTCAAAGGATCCTCCAAAAATAATTGAACACAGCAAAGAGGGAGAAATAATCTTTTTATAATCTGAATCCCATAAAGCCAGGACAGTTATGCATGTAACACACCACATAAATCCAATCAGCTTACACACGGTACAACTATGTATGCCTGAGCTCTCTCAGGATGCTAATATGTGTATTACAGACGGAAAATCAGCACACTATGAAGGGGAGGTGGCGGTTGGTTTTTTACCAGTGGAAAGGTCTTTAGTAGTTTTGAATGTGTATCTCTAATCTTTTGCTTTCAGAAGAAATACTATTCCAGTTTAAACAGAGCAAAAAGGTTGAGTAGTGCTGTAGCAATTTATTGCAGAGAAGATACAAGACACAGTCATGCCAAAATTTCAATGACCTAAATACAGCACTGTCGTGGTTTGGCCTCAGACG
>VZTM01016057.1:77770-100948 GCA_013400555.1 Jacana jacana | reverse complement strand
TTGTAGAGTAGGGCTGATGGTTGGACTTGATGATCCCAAGGGTCTCTTCCAACCTAAATGATTCTATGATTCTATGATTCTATCATCGAGTCCAACCATCAGCCCCACTCTACAAAGTTCTCCCCTACACCAGATCCCTCAAATATGCAGCATCTGCTTTTCTTGCTGGGACTGGAGACCCCACTGCTGCCCCCCAAGTGTCCCAGCTCCGTCCTCCCCACTCCCCACCCCAGCCCCAGCATTTCTCTCCAGCTCTGCTCAGGCTTCACCCATTGCACCCAACCTCCTCCATGTCCTGACACCCCTCCACCCCACCCATGTCCAGTGAACAGGGGTCCCCAAATGCCACTGGGGCATGGGAGCAGGGATGCAGCTGGAGCTGCTTGGCAGCCTCTGCCTTCAAGGAGGCTGCTCACAGCCATGCCAAGAGCCATTTTGCCACCAGCTTGGCCTGGCTGGTGGCCTGGGGAACACGAGCCAGCTCCAGGGTGAGGGGGGTACAGCTTCACTTAGTCCCCACCCCCATTCCTCCTCCCTGGTTCCAAAGGCTCTGCTCCTGCTCTGCCATGGGGCTGGATAGGAAGGATGCACCCAGGCATGACCCGCAAACCCACAGGAGAATAAAAATCCTCTTGATTTATTCTGATGCTTATTTTATTTGCTGCCTCTACACTAAATAAATACATCCAAGCACCTTGGCCAGGCTGGTGGTCTCCCACATCCGGCCATATCCTGTGCCCACCATTGCCTCCCTTCCACTGGAGGGGCTGGGGGGGATCCGGCCCCATCCCCTCCCCTGCCCACGGTGACACCACCTCTCTGCCATGTTCATTATGAATGAGCCTGGAGTAACCCTACTCCACTTTTGGTTACTACTTTGGCCACCTGATCCTCTAAGCAAAGGTACAAACCTGCTGGGGTTCTTTTTCCCAGCAGCTGGGGAGCGGGAGCCTCGGCCCCGGGCTCTTCTTCCCCCTCCACAGCCACAGCAGAGCATCAGCTGCTCCTGCTGCCCCCACAACCCCCACCCATGGGTGTCTCGGTGGAGCTGGGCACGGCCCCCAAACCTGCAGCAAACCCCATGGGAGGGGTTCAAAAAGGGCAAGTGTAGGGTCCTACACCTCGGGAGGAATAACCCCCTGCACCAGGACAGGTTGGGGGGGGTGTCACCTACTGGAGAGCTGCTTGGCACAGAGACCTGGGAGTCCTGGTGGATGACAAGTTGCCCACAAGCCAGCAATGTGCCCTTGTGGCCAAGAAGGCCAATGGTCTCCTGGGGTGCATCAGGAAGAGTGTGGGCATCAGGTAGAGGGGGGGGGTCATTCCTCCTCCTCTGTTCTGCCCTGAGGAGGCCCCATCTGGAGCACTGGGTCCAGTTCCCCCCCACACCCTCCCAGTTGAATAAGGACAGGGAACTGCTGGAAAGGGTACAACAGAGGGTTACGAAGATGCTGAGGGACTGGAGCATCTTCCTGATGAGGAAAGGCTGAGGGACCTGGGGCTGTTCAGCTGAAGAAGAGCAGACTGAGAGGGGATCTCATCATTGCTGAGCAATAGCTAAAGGATGGGTGGCAAGAGGATGGGGCCAGACTCTTCTCAGTGGAGCCCAGTGACAGGACAAAGGGCAACTGGCACAAACTGGAACACGGGAAATTCCATCTCAACACGAAGAAAAACTTCTTTCCTGTGAGAGTGGCAGAGCCCTGGAAGAGGCTGCCCAGAGAGGTCCTGGGGGCTCCTTCTCTGGAGACATTCAAATGCTCCTGGACATGTTCCTGTGTGACCAGCTCTGGGTGGACCTGCTCTGGCAGGGGGTTGAAGAAGATGGTCTCCAGAGGTCCCTTCTAGTCTGTGACTCGTGGGTGCTGGATGAGCCCCCTCACAGCAAACCCGGGTGGATATGAGCTCTGGAGCAAGGGGCTGAAGCCAGCTCTGCCCCTGTGGGTCTCTGCCAGACCCAGGACATCCTGCAGAAGCCACCCCAGCTGCAGAGACCTTGTGTCTCCTGCAGTGACAACCAGGACCCCAAAGTCCCCATCTGGCCCTGGCAGAGTTGAGCACAGAGCCAACGTGAGCTGAGCAGTGCTGTTTATTAATAGCTCATTACTGCGATAGAGTGGCCTTCTCCAGGGCTCCCCGGGGAGCCAGGCCAATTAAGACTCCAGTTGAAGGCCTAGATAGAGGCTCTTCTTCACATTTAATTTATTTTTAAAAATAACACGCCTGCTGCATGCAGGGCTGGGGAAGGGAACCAGGAAGGCCCAAGGCTGTGGGGCTGTGGCACGGCAGGGAGGAGCAGAGCAGACCACCTTTGGCTGCTTCTGAGCCCCCCGAAAGCAGCCCCCTCCTTCCTTGCCTCCATGTCAGGAGATGTGGCCACTGAGTTCATTTTTCTCCCAGCCACTGACAGCACGGTGTGTCCTGGTGGGCAGGGGTCAGAGTGGAGGAACCAGCCTGCTCTCGGATGCTCAGCCACTGGCTGACCCGGCTTGCAGGGTTCTTATGCTCCCTCACACCACCACTTCTTACGGAAAAGGAGGTGGCAACGTCTTTTCCATCCCCTTCGAATGGCTCCTGCTTTGGCAGCACATGCCTGGCACAGTCAGCTCCTCCAAGAGCCGTTGCTCCTCAGCCACCATATCTCCCTTTTTCTGAATAAAGATGGGAAAATAAGCCAAGGCTGACATTTCTAGGTTCTCCTGTTTTGACATTGCACAAGTACAAACACTTCAGTCAAAGCAACATCTTGTTTTACTCTTCCATTGACTTGCAGGATGCATGATGGTCGTGCTGAGACTTTCTCCTTCAAGAAACCCACCGCTGCGGCTTGAGGCCAAACCCATGTTACCCCTCCTTCATGGGCTCTGCCTGGGGAAGCCAGGAGCACCCACAGGAGGTTAAATGCTCTGGATACAGGTTGCTGCTCCACCTTTCCAGGGGACCCCGGGGGAGGGTGAAGACCCTCAGACAGGAAGAGAGCAGAAAGTGATGCTGGGATCCTTGTCTATCCCCAATTCTGACGGGGGGATAGTATCAGTGGTCCAATACACAGGTGACATGGAAGTGGCAGTGCCAGCAACTCATGCTGCTGCCAGCACATCCCAAACTTGGCACAAGACAGGAGAAGCCTCCTACAAACACCAACGGCAGCCAAACCCTGCTGGAAACACCCCAAGGGATGCCCATTCACTGCTGCCCGTCTGAGAGCTGGCAGCCAGCCCTGTCCTAGCAGTGAATCACAGAATTGTAGAATGGCTTAGGTTGGAAGGGACCTTAAAGCCCACCCAGTGCCACCCCCTGCCCTGCACAGGGACACCTTCCACCATACCAGGTTGCTCCAAGCCCCCTCCAACCTGGCCTTGAACCCCTCCAGGGATGGGGCAGCCACAGCTGGGCCAGGCTCTCACCACCCTCACAGCAAAGAAGTTCTTCCCCACATCTCAGCTTCATCTCCCCTCTTTCAGGGTCAAACCCTTGCCCCTCGTCCTAGGGCTCCCCTCCCTGACCAATAGTCTCTCCCCAGCTTTCCTGGAGCCCCTTGAGGGACTGGAAGGGGCTCCAGCGTATCCCCGGAGCCTTCTCTTCTCAGCCTAGGCTGAGCCCCGCCCCAACCCTCTCAGCCTGTCCTCCCAGCAGAGGGTTTCCAGCCCTCCCAGCATCTCCAAGGCCTCCTCTTGACCTGCTCCAATGTACAGTGTCCCATCTGCCTGCCCACAACTGCCCTCACTCCCAGCCTGTGCCAGGCTCTGTGTCAGTGGCAGACAAGGCAGGGCCACCACAGTTCCACCACGCAGGTGGTGGTGCCTCTGTGCTCACCAGGGGTCCTGCCAGCATCCTTGCAGATACCATGGCTCCACTTAGGGCTTGGGCTGGATTAGGGAGAAGGATGGAGCTGCTGAAGATCCCCAGCCAAAGCAAAGCAACATTTTCCCGGGCTCATTTCCAGCTTGTTGGGTTGCTCAGGCGGCAGTGCCAGACTCTCCATCAGCGGGAGCATTCTCCATGTGCTCCTCCAGTTCTGGGGCACCAACTAGCTAAAATCTCAATCAGCAGGAACGTGAATACATCTGCATTAAGCAGGGTCAGTGGCTCATCTGGGATACAAAGCACCAGGAGCTGCTGGCACAAGCTTGGAGCAGAGGATGGGCACCTTGAACACCGATACCAACTTCCACTGGTGGGTGCCAGGCTGAGCCCTGGCCCTGGGCTCTACCCACCTTGGCCCAGGTCTCAGGGCAGAGGTCTTCAAGACCAGAAAATGAGCTCAGCTCCCCAGTCCTGTGCCAAAGCCCACCCAGCCATCGTCTCCTTCTTCCCTGCTGGAAAACCCTGAGAGCCATCGATTATGTCTTACAGAACCAGCAAAAATGAAGTCCCCCTCTAATATTTTTTAGGCTGCAAAGGGAGAAAACCCAGGCTCTCTGGGAATTCTGCTTTGTGCTCAGCTCTTGCTGGTGATGCTGCCCATATTGACCTGTGGCATCCACAGGCTGAAGCTGCTCACCAGGGAGGGTAATTTTAGGCATTTTTCCAAACTTCCACAAACTGAAGGTGAACTTGGGGATTTGAACCATGTTTTTCCAGCTGCTGCTGTGGGTTTCTTTGCCCCAGCATAGCCCTAGTTTCCAGGGACATTTCTGGGGACACAAGGACCGAAGGTGACTTGTGCCACTCAGTGTCTGGGCTTTCTTGTGCTACCACCCCATAATAAACATGTGGCTCCAGAGGCTTTATTTCATCCATTGCCTCGAGTCCACAAAACCATCAGGTTTTGGAGGATGGAGGTGCCAAGGAAGAGCTGAAGGAGCATCCCCAGGACCTTCCCTGACTCCAGGGGTGCCACCAGCAGGTTTCTGCCTCTGATGAGGGCAGCAGAAACAACCCAGCTTATGCTGGGGAGTGGAGGAGATTAAATGGGAGCTGAAGCATAAACAAAGAGGCAGAAAACTCGGAAGGTCAGAGGAGGCCAGTGATGTCCCCATGCCTCACTCTGACGAGGCTCTAGTGATCAGGCAATTAGCAAACCAAGCATGAGAGTAATCCAGCTGAAATGGGGAGAGGAGGAGAGAGCTGGGGGGGGCAGGGGGTAGGAAGGAAGAAAATCAATCACCAGACCTAATGGAGAATTATCTAGCAGAGAGTTATTCCTAATCCCATCAGGGTCTGGCTGGGAAACAAATTCTCTGCCACTCTGGGCACGCTCAGAGCACGTTTTGCTTTTTCTGGGTCAGTTAATTTCCCAGCAAAGCAGGGCTGGGGCAGGCAGGGGGGCAGAGCTGGTGGAGTGGAGGGGACAACCAAGCAGTGGGGCAGCCCTGGTGGCAGGGGGACACCCAGCAGGTCAGTCCATCATGCCTGCAGGACCTGGTGACCAGGGATCCCCATGTGGCCAAGCAACTGCACCCAAGAGCCACGTCAGAGCCCAGGAGCAGGGCTGGGACCGGAGGTGGCTGTGCTCCCGAGTCACCCTTGTGTCCCTCTCACGGCTGCTCAAACAGAAGCAGATTGTCCTGACGACTTGGAGAAATGAGGAGAGAAAGCATGAAAGGAGAGACATCTGCATGAGGAGACAGGCTTCTGCTGGGTCATGACAGAACATGTCCCCGAGCGTGACTTCAAGGGGCTGCTTGAGAAACGTGAAAACCTTATATAGAAGGGAGTTATTTTAGTGAGTGGCAGCTGCTGCATCTCACGCATCTGCCCCGGCTCAACAGCCCCAGGTCTCGGGGCCTGCCCAGATGATGCTGGAGCAGCAAGGGGCCGCACGAGCTCTCAGCAGGGGCAGGATTTACCCTTTCTACCCAGCAAATGCCATGACTCACGTCTCCATGGAGCCGTCTTCCCACCCTGTGGTCCCATCCCGAGCCCTAGCCCAGTCCTCAACAGCCACAACCACAGGACTCTCCACTTTCTTCCCACGTGGAAACTCCCAGCCCTCGCAAATGCTGCGAAAACCCAGAAACGAGGATTCCCTAATGAGCTAAGACACCAAGGAGACAACTCGAAAGAAGCCACCGCTTATTTTTAGAGACAACCTTATGATTCTTGAGCACGTGTCCCAGGCAATACTGCGCAGGCAGCCACAGATTGGCCACAATCTGCTCCTCTTCTTGATAGACATCGTGTCTGAATCTCTATCTCCACAAGATGCTCCCTGGAGAGAAGACATTTAGATACGACCACAAAGTACAACATTTCTAAAAGGTCACTGCTTGTATTTGGGAATGAGGTGCAGAAGCCATTCATCAGCAACAGGGGCTTTGGGGAGGTATTTAATATTCCATGAGCATCTTTATTTCTCTGCCAAGGTGAACAACTCCTCTAAAACGACTGTTTGGGAAGGGGCAGCAGGACAAGTGGGCACAACACTCTTATTTTGACCCAAGCAGTTGGACTGAAGCACCTTTTCCTCCAGCCAGATCTGACTCTCAACTGGGAAACGTTGGCTGAGAGCAAACCTGACCCAGATCTCAACAACTCCAGTACCTGCTGGACCACTTGGGAGCTAAGGATGAGCTTTGACTCCCCACCTCCAACTGTGCCCAAAACCTCCCTGTCACCCGTGAGCCAAAACCCAAACCCACCAGCACCCGGCAGAAACACTCTGGTTGAACTTGGCTGTAGCCAGTGGCAGTGCTCCCTGCATGGGCCATTTTTTGAGGATTCCCAGCGAATTTCTCCTGTGCAGTGAACCCTGATAATTTGCAGAAAAGCCCGTTAACATCCTAAGCAGGATGATGATTGTCTGGAAGACAAACGTAGGCTGCCAGCCCACACCCCCAGAATGTCCCCCCGGTATGTTGCCATTGTTGTCTGTCACCAGACCCAGCTGCTGGCCATATCCCCTGTGATGTCCTTGTCCCTGAGCAACCACCAGCTGGGAGAGGACCCAGAAACGAGCTCAGAGGCAACCTGGGTCTTGGAGAAGTCCTCTGTAAAAAACCTCCTCTCCCACCAAAGGGCAGGAGGGGTTGGACAGGGCTTGGAGCAACCTGGTGTGGTGGGAGGTGTCCCTGCCCAGGGCAGAGGGTTGGAATTTGATGATCTTTAAGGTGCCTTCCAACTCTAACCAAGCTATGATTCTATGACAGAGCCCAGGGGCTCTGGGCTTTGCAGAGCTCCCCACTTGAACCAAATCTGTTCCATCTGAACCCAGGTTTGCCTGTGCTCAGATTTCTTCCTGGCCCAGCACTGAGAGCAGGGGTGGGGAACCTGAGCCCCCGGGGAAATGTCCTCCTGGCATCTGTCGGTTTTAAAGCCCACGCCACGATGTTGCTGAGAGATTTACAAAACACAAGCCCATAACAGCCCTGGCTGGCACAGACGTGACAATCAGGCACACACGTATCCCAGCTACGAGCAGAGCATCGCGGAAAACAGGGCTATGCTCCTGGCAAGGGCTCCTGCCCCCACAGAGACACACATAAAGATCATTAAATGAGAGAGGGGAATTTGCTCCTTCTGCAGCTGCTTCCCCCTCCTGCCTCCCGGGGCGTACGGCCGCTTTCAGATTTCATCACTTACCTTCGGCACCGAGCGCTGCCCAAACGCAGCCTGGCAGCAACACCCTGAGAGCAAAACCTCGGTGGAGGGGAGGACCAAGCCAACGTGTCACGCTTGGCCAGAGCCACCTGGAAGGGCATGCAGGGAGCTGGCTGGAGCCCAGCCAAGCGGGACATCCCCAGGCAGAACACGAGCCAGGCTGGGGTTGGTGGTGCGGACACCCCACGCTGTCCCCCAATGCTGGGAGGACCCCTGTCCTGCAGACACATCACCCTCCTGCGGTGGGGAGGTTGTGACACCTCGTCACATGAAGGGACCCCGTGCCTTCGCTCCTCTAAACCAGGCAGCTCCGTAATAAATGAAGTACAGGAGCAGGATGATTAATAATTGTAACAGAAAAGCATACGCTGTAATTAGCCATCTTTCAGAAAGCTGATTGATGACGCTGCTCGGGGGCGTGCGGAGGCTTGGGCTGGCACAGGCGCAGCCACCCCCAAGCCCAGGTCTGGCCAGTGGAGCCCAGCAGAACTGGTCCAGGCTCTCAAAGCCACCCAAGTGCCAGCTGATCCCCGCAGGCTTTGTCCCAGCAAATGAACTCGTTTTTCTGCCTGGTCCAGTGAGCCAGCCCTCATTAGGTTCGGTCATTCATTAAGCTCAGCATCTTGGTGGTGCTGGCCTGGCACATAAATCACACTGTGATCGATGCCTCCAGCTGCCAGCATCGGACCTTGGAAGGCAAAATCTGCTCTTAATCCTTCACCTGAACCACGGTGGATGCCACCACCAGTGCCAGGCACTGCACAAAATGAAGTTAAGGCAGTCCCAGCCTCCTCTCTGAGGCTCCTGGATAAAATGACAGCCATTTCCAGCTTTGACCCTCAGAAAGGAACCTGTTCTGGGGGCTCAGCCCCATGGGGTGCCTTGAACCTTGGCAGGGGGTGCATGGATCCCAGTGAACCCATCTTCCCTCCAGAGAGGGAGCCTGGAGCCCCGGGGATGGCTGCCACCAGCCCGTGGGCATCGCATCTTGGGAGAGCGATGCATCATTCCAGAGGCTTTAATTCAACTGGACTTGAGGGCAGGAGGAACAGACTGACAGACCAGACTGACAGGCAGATGTCTGCTCTGAGGACAGGACGGCAGAGGCAGCCATGGGTGGAAAACAACCTGGCCCCGGCAGGACTGCTTAGCTTTCTGCAGGAAAACAAGCTTGTAGCTCTGCAAGCAAACCTCTGCGGAGGCAGAGGGGCAAGAGGAACCCCCGGTCTCCTGGAAGCCCTGCCCAGGGTGGGAATCCCAGGTGAGGGGAGTGCAGAGCAACAGCCTTCTCTCCACCTTTCATCTCTGTTCAGCATCAGTCTGGGGAGGAATGCATTTTTTAAGACCTGTCTACCGCTGCTGCATTGGCAATTTTATTGGCATCCCAATCACAATCATGGGAGCAGCGAGCAAAGAGAGCAAAATGCCGTTACAGGGTGAAATAGCACTTGATATCGCAATCTAGACCTGGTTCTGCCAGGTGGGATGAGACCAAACCCCCCACTTAATAAGCCCCTAAGCGGGGAGGGGGACAGGGGACTCCTCCCAGCTCTGCCTGAGCCCTACGGGGAGCAGATCCCTCCCAGCCTTGCCACTGGGATTTCAGAGGGGGCCAACTGGATCTCGGGGGTGCCCAGCTGTGCCACCCCCACAGCTCCTCCAGGCTGGAGATGGCAGCGAGTGGTGACATTTGGAGTGAGACACGCTGGCGTCAGTCCCCAGCTCTATGGCTTTGGGGCATCAGCTGTGGCTGTGGGACCAGGAGAGCATCTCCTTTCCCAGGCACATCTCCATGGAGGCTCCCAAAAGTCAGAAACCCCCACAGCAGGAGGAGAAGGGGATGGCAGGGCTGTGTCACCTAGCTCCGTCTGGCATCTCAACAGCAGGGCAAGGGCAAAGCCTCCAGACCCCCTCTCCCAGGACGGAGCTGGTGGACTCCCAAACCCCCATCTGAACCCTGAATTGCCACTGTTTAAACTGATGCTGCACATGGATCCTTGTGCAGCCGATGCTGGGGTCCCTGCTCACTGCCAACAACCTTGGAGCATGTAGCAGAGCCCCTGAGCTTCTCACCACATCCCTACTTGAGTTACTTCTACCTCATTTTGGTATACTGGCACCAGGAGGTCTTCTCCATTACATGGGATAAATCTGCAGCTCGCTGGTACCCAGTGCCCCATGGTGCAAAAGGAGGGTGGGGATGAGGACGGACCTAATGCCACCAAGCAGGGATGGCCATGAGCTAAAAATGAGCTGGATTTCATGCATCCCAGTACAGGAATGATGCTGAACCCTTCCCCCATCCCACTCTAGCCCAGGGAGCACTCACCGTTCTGCAGGTCTGGAGCTTCACTGACATCTGGGTCCGCTGTGGCATGTGAGACCGGGGATATTTAACTGGCAAAGCGTCCGGCACAGCCAGCCTCGGCTCCTCTGGACAAAACAGCACAAGGAGAGGACTGTAAATCACCTTTCCAGTGGCCAGCACAGAAATCCCTAATAAATGTCCCAAAGCTGAAGGACGTGGCACACGGGGACCTTCCAGAGAGGAGAAGCATCCTTAGTGTTGCTCCTGCCCGGTGTGTGACCTGAGCATTGCCTAGTTACATGGATATAAAATTATATCGCACTTTGTACCCCAAAAAGGTCCTCTTACAAACAGGAGAGTGTCTGAGCCCAGCATGGCCGTGGCCAGCTCTGGAGTGGAGCAAGGGGAGACGCAGCAGCGCTCCCCAGCAATCACACATAGGGATTTCAGGAGGAGATGGCACCCACGCAGCATGTGCCTGTGACCAGATGTCCAGAAGTCCTCTCATTTCAGAAGATTCAACCCAAACTTGGAAGCAGAAACACTGCTGGCTGGACTCCCCTGTCCTGCATCCCTCCCTTAGGGTACTTTGCAGGGTCAAGGGAGAGGGTCCCAGCCCTGGTGGCCAGTGCAGCGGGTGCAGGACATGACAAATGATTTGCTACATTTTGCTGAACTCTGGATCAAGTTTAATTTGCCTGAAAAAAGAATGAAGAAATTAAAATACCTCCATAGCTCCTTTTTGGGGGGAAATCCAGCTCCTCCTCCTAGTTAACAACCAGAAATGGTCCCAGACTTGGGTCCCCTTCAGCTACACTTGGGCTGAGATGCTGCTGTGACAGCTCAGCAGCAGCTCTGACTGCTGCTCAGGACCCTGACCCCTCTCTGTCCCCCTGCTCCTGCCTGGCCGACCTGCCTGGGGGCGGCAGCAGCTGCTGGGGAGGTTAATTCCTGCTGAGAGGGGTTGGGGAACCTCAGCTGAAGGATTTGTTGGAGAGCAGCAGCGAAACAAAGAGCTGGCTCTGCAGTGGTGCCTGGAGCCAGTGACACATGGCTTGTATCCCCTTGATGCTCTGGGGGACATCCCCAGTGACAGCAGGGAGCCAAGAGCTGACCCCAGGGCAGGGGGTGCCCTCTGCAGCCTCCCCACCTGCTCCTGCAACCCCCAGTGCCCTCCAGGTACCACTTTTGGGTAGGAAAACCCCAGAGAATGGAAAGCACACAGCAATCTAGAAAAGCTACAATTCATCCAGGAAAGCATCCCAAAAGATGGAGGGATCCCTCTAAAACCCCTCAGGTCAAGCTCAGCTATTTAGGGGCTCCACTTTCTTCACTGCCATCCCTTCTCACCCAGCTTCTCCCCACTCCCATCTGACAGTCAGTGGCAGGGACACACAGGATTCAACTCCTGCTTTGCCCAGGAGGATACACGCCAACAAAGACAGAGCAGCAATAAAAATTCCCCCCATTAACAAATTCAGCAAGGAAAGCTCCTGCCATGGACATACTGGGCTTTGCTGGTGGAGCCAGGGAATGCCCCATCCTCTCCAGGCTGGCTAGAGGACGTGGCAGCACAGCAGGGCTGGGACAACAGGGACAGGGAGAGCTCTGGGGCTGGCAGCAGGATGGGAAAAGCCCAGCACAGATCCCAAGCACAATCACGTCTCCACAGCTGGGAAACCTGCCTGTGCTGGACCCTGCAGAATGTGTATAGAAGTCAGTCACTGGAATGGGCTGCCCAGGGAGGGGGTGGAGTCCCCATCCCTGAATGAGTTTAAAAGTCGATGAGATGTGGTGTTGAGGGCTCTGGTGTAGGGGAGAACTTTGTAGAGTAGGGCTGATGGCTGGACTCCATGATCCCAAGGGTCTCTTCCAACCAAAGCATTCTATGATTCTAAGTGACTCAGAACCAATATTTAAAATAAAGGTGAGAGGAACCCAAACCAAGCAACCTCAAACCCCCCAGCCCACCCTCAAAACCCGTGGGGGAAAGTTTGCAGCACCACCAGCAACTACGATGTGGTGCCATCCAGCACGAATTTTGTCCTGTGAGTCGATCCAGCATTTGTGCTTCCAGGGGTTGCAGCCTCCACCGCATTGAAGCACCAATATCTGTTTCAGCTATAGGGTGCTGGCAAATGCAGAGCATGAGGGGTTCCTCAAACACCCAAGCAACTGGGTAGGTAACTGGGAGGGAAGAGGGTTAGTGTTGCACTGCAGTGATGTACCATGGAATCAAGGAATTGTCAGAGTTGGAAGAGACCTCTAGAGGGACCTCATCCAGTCCAACTCCCTGCCAAAGCAGGACTGCCCAGATCACATCACTCAGGACGGCATCCAGGTGGGGCTTGAAGGTCTCCAGAGAAGGGGACTCTGGGCAATCTCTGCCAGGGCTCTGTCACCCTCACCCCAAAGAAGTTCCTCCTCATCTCTGACTGGAAATTCCCATGTTCCAGCTTATGCCCGTCGCCCCTTGTCCTGTCATGGAACCACGAAGAGTCCGGCTCCATCGTCCTTCAACCCACCATTCAGATACTTGTGAGCATGAAGTTCTCCCCTCAGCCTTCTCTTCTCCAGGGTAAAGAGTCCCAGCTCTCTCAGCCTTTCCTCCTCAGGGAGATACTCCAGTCCCCTAATCATCTTTGTTGCCCTGTGCTGGACTATCTCCAGTAGTTCCCTGCCTCTCTTGAACTGGGAAACCCAGAGTACGCGTGTCGTGCTGTGTTGAGTGGTGACAGGAGGGAGGGAGATGTGGCAGGAGATGCTCAGAGCCACCACTATCCAAGAGTTACGCACAACCGCGACCGAGCAGCTCACCTTGCTGCTCCTGAAGGCTGGGCTCCAGCTGCCAGGGATGGATAATGCACTATTTAATACAGATTCCAGCAAGCTGGAATAATAATAAATAATAAATTCCCATGCATTTATTACGAACTGCTGGAACCTCAGAGCAATAAAGCAAAATCTGCTCCACCCCCTGCATTTACCAGCCCCTCCCCTGCCCTCCCTGCAGGAAGGACCAAGGAGCTTGTGCCCGTTGCCCCTCGTCCTGTCACTGGGAAACATGAAGAGTCTGGCTCCATCCTCCTTCAACCCACTCGTCATGGGCTGTGCCTCTGGACCCTCCTGTGAGCTGCAAACACGGCCTTTGAGCTCATTTCAGAGAGCGCCCAGGCTTGGTTTATCAGCCCCTGTGCCTGTTCCCTGCACCTTCATTCCCAGCCCCCTGAACAATGAGGGTCCCAGCTGATGGTCTCGGGATTTATTTTCGGCAGCTCCTGCGGCACTCGGCAACCTCCGTTTCAGGTTACTTCAGGTTTTTTGTCTGCAAATGCATTTTAATCCCCGTGAAATGGGACCCACCAACATGTGGGTGAAATGGCCTAAAACCTCCTCTGGTCCCATGTGTTGCCACCACCAGCAGAACTCCCCATCCCTCCATGTACTCGTACCACCAGAGCACCTGCCATTCCCTAGCCCCTGTGCCTTCTATTTTAAGGCACATGTACCTTGTATTTTTTAAAAGATAATACATTATAATACAATAAAACTTGCATTTTACCTCTTTCCTAGAGCATTTTAGTGGAGATGAGTCTGCACTCCCCAGACACCACATCCCCTCTCTCCAAAGAGGAGGCTCCAGTGCAAGTTCTGCACATGAGAACCTCTTGAAGAAGGAATTTGGCAGCAAAGCCAAAAGCCAAAGGGGACGCAGGTGTCCTGTGAAATCAGCAGAGACACTTGTATCTCCAGAGGACCAGACCAGGATGCCCTGAGCCAAGCTCTTCCAGGGCAGTAGCACCCCTTGAGATGTCCATTCCAGCTCTTCCGGCTGGATGGCGCCTGTAGATGTGCATAGCAGCAAATCTGCAGCTCATCCCAGCCCATGAGAGAGCTGCAGCCTCCAAGAACCCATAAGAGATCTGTACCTCAGGAGCCCCTCAAGACTCTTACACAGCCACAGGACACCCAACAGTGGCCACGGCCTGGCCAAGCCCACCTTGCACCTCCCCAGCATCCCAGAGAGCGCAGCACAAGCAGTAAGCCAGACACTTTTGCTCATTAGTGTAATCAACATCAGACTTCCCAGCCAACCAGGCTTCTGTTTGACCTTTAGTTGTTGAAATGTGAACAATAAAAATGATGCATTATCATGGAGGGGGTGTCATGGACCATTTACTTGAAATCCACAGTGAAATCCTCTTAGTGACATGCCCTCAAAGAGCATCTTTCCTCAAAAGTAAACAGGAGCAGCTGGAAAACCATTGGGGAAGGAGGGAAAAATCCAGCTCCTCCCATCCATAGCAGCAGCGCAGCAAGGACATGGGGTGTCCTGGCTGCTGGGGGGACACAGGCCAGATATGACTCCAGGGACAGAAACGGAGAGGCAGGGCAGAACAGTTAAAAAATGAAATAGAGGGAAAAAAAAAAAGACTTGTTTCTTTAGAGTCTTGGAAAAGTGGGAAGTCAGCAAGGTGGAGGCAGCCTGACCAGATGCTGGTGGCAATCAGAACCCAGCCCAGCACAAAGTGGTCCCTGCACTGGGCATGGCTCTGTCATTGTCCCTGCGTGAACCATAACTCAGGGGCTAGGAACAGCCATGACCTGGCCAGAGGTGCAGGGCAATGTCATGTGAAAAAACCCCAACCTGGCAGCTGAGACAGGAGTGTGACCAGTGATGGATGAGCCTGATCCATCAGGTCATGACCCCATTGGCCACAACAAACAACCCGGGCTTGAATTTCCAGAGGTTGCCAGATGTGGTGGGAGGCTGAGCAAGGCAAGGGAAGGGTAAAGGTGCCGAAAGCCTGTGGGACCACTCCCTAAGCTGAAAATCACACTCCCACAAGGATATTCCCATCCAGGTTCTGCGGCTGGATGCAAAATTGTGACCCTGAAGGCAAGAAGCAAAACCGCTCCCTGAGCTGGTGAGGGAAAGTGTTCAGCCCTCCATGGACCAACATGCTGCTGGGAATCAGGCTGAGCTGGGAGGGATGTTGGGCATCACCAGCTGTATTTCTCCAGGAGGGGACCAAAGGCTCTTTAGTTGGAGGAAGAGGAGGCTGAGGGGAGACCTCACCCCTCTCTCCAACTGCTTGAAGGGCCGTTGGAGAGAGGTTGGTGCTGGTCTCTTCTCCCGGGCAATGAGCGCTAGAAGGAGAGGGACTGGCTTCAAGCTGCAGCAGGGTAGGGTTAGGCTGGACATTAGGGAAGAATTTTTCCCAGCAAGAGTGGTCAGAGCCTGGACTGGGCTGCCCAGGGAGGGGGTGGAGTCCCCATCCCTGACTGTGTTTCAGAGTGGATGAGCTGTGGTGTTGGGGGATCTGGTGTAGGGGAGACCTTTGCAGAGTGCGGCTGATGGTGGGACTGGGTGATCCCAAGGGTCTATGGCTCTATGATCCCTGGGCACAGGGACTAATGAAGGCAGGATTATTTCACACACCTCAAACCCCTCATTTGTCATACTTGGTTAATATTCCTGCTTATGGAAAAAGGCCACAATTTAGATGTCATTTGTGTCACTTCAGTTTGGAATCTCAGGGTCTTGCTCATTTTTCATCTCCAACTAGTGTTCAATTATGTGGACCCTGCTCCATCCCTCCTCGTCGTTGTGATGGTGAGGAGAAAAGACGGAGGTCCCGGCTGTGTGACCTCGTCTGGATCTCCAGTGAGGAGATGCCCTGTGGAAACATGACCTGAGAGCAGCCTTTTTCCTCTGGCAGCACAAAGGGAACCAGATGGACTTTCCTTCAAATGAGATTTAAATGGAAAAATAGAAAATAGCTCACTCTGGCAGTATTGAAGAGTTGGTGCCCAGCTGTCCTGAGCGCAGGGAAGGTCAGACCGGGTGACCCTTGGGAAAAAGAGGCCAGAAGCACCAAGCACTCTCATGATTTGCTGTTCTGAAACCAGGCTTGAAATGGCAGCCAGGGCATGGCTCCAGGCACAGAGTGCAATAACTCCCAAGGTAGAATCACAGAATCTTCAGAGTTGGAAGGGACCTCTGAGATCATCGAGTCCAACCATACACAAAGACACACAAAAAACCCTAAACCCAAACAAAAAATTCCACAAAACAAACCACCCAACCCAATCTTGGTCACCAGAGCATGCCCTGAAGGGCCAGACTACACGTTTCTGAAATCCCTCCAGGGATGGTGACTCAACCCCCTCCCTGGGCAGGCTGTTCCAGGGCCTGACCACTCTTTCAGTCAGGTCACTCTTCCTGAGATCTCATCTGAACCTCCCCTGCCCCAACTTCAGACCATTTCCTCTGGCCCTGTCATGTTTCCCTGGGGAGAAGAGGCCACCATCCACCTCTCTACAGCCTCCTTCCAGGTAGTTGTAGAGGGCAAGGTGGTCTCCCCTCAGCCTCCTCTTCTCCAAACTAAACATGCCCAGTTCCCTCAGCCTCTCCTCACAGGACTTGTTCTCCAGACCCCTCACCAGCTTGGTGGCTTTACCTTCTGAGTGTAAAGCAGATATACCCAAGGGGAGACAAAACTACTCACCTACTTTGAATTATTACAGTAATCCAGGAACCAGAGTCACTGCGGAGCGTAGGCTGATGGAGTTTGGATGGGATGCTCACCCAGAGCCGCTTTAGTTACCCTCCTCACGCTGTGGGATGCTGTTCTACCAACCTCTGCTGCCTACCTACTCGTGAGGAGTACTGCAAAGACCTTTTAAAGATGGAAGACACCCTCCTGAGCTGGCCTGGGTCCTACTTGGTCCATCCCTATGGGTGGCATTCTGAGTTCAGTTATTTTACATCTGCCTGATGGCTCCACGTTACAGCCAAAGCTCCTCCTGTCGCAGGGATGGGTGAGCTGGCACCACAGTGGTGTGCAGCCCATCAAGCAGTTATTTCAGCCTGCAAATGCACCTTCTCCTTCACCCAGCCCAAACCAGCTTCCAAAATCAAGCAGGAAAAGCACGAGAGACGTCCTTGGTGGGGACTTTTCCAGAGATGCTGAGGACAGGAGTCGAGTTGGAGCTCAGGCGCAACCCCTGCCCCACTGCACATCCACATTCTTGCTGCTTCTTCCCTCCAGTGTTTTCTTGCCTTCGCTGTGTGAAACAGCCATGATGTCCCCACGCTCCAAGTTTGGAAGCCTAGGGCTTCCAGAGGGAGAGAGGGACAATATTTGCTTCAAATGTGTCTTCTGTTCCCTTCCTATTAAATATTTTCCCTCCTCCTTTCCAAGAACCTCCTTTATTTCTCCCTGTCTCCCTCTAGCAACAGTATCTGAGAGAAACAGCGAAACAATGAATTTTTAATAGGAGGGGGCGGCAGGAAGAGGGAGACCCTAAGGCAAAGAGATAAAACATCGATCTGTTAAATAACCTTATCATCAGGAAACCACATTTTAGGGAGAGGGAACCACGTGAGGGACCATGCAGCATCGGACCAGGAGCGATGGGTGTGAGCATCAGTTCACGCTCAGGGTCACAGCCCTGCCTTTTTGCTCCTCACCAAATGACAGGTCAGGTGCTGCACGGGAGCAAGTTGCAGACAGGGTGAATCCTGCCTGGAGGGGCTTTTCCAGCCATGCCACGTGCACTTGGCCATGTCTGAGGTGGGTCTGGGCATAGAAAACTCCAAACAGACCACAGCACAGGCGAGGGGACCCCCCAGCCTTCCTGCGTAGCAGCACCAAGTGTGNCCTCCCAGCAGAGGGGCTCCAGCCCTTCAGCACCTCCGGGGCCTCCTCTGGCCCCACCCCAACAGCTCCAGGTCCTTCTGATGCTGGTGGCCCCAGAGCTGGAGGCAGCACTTGGGGGTGTCTCCCCACAGTGGAGCAGAATCACCCCTGGCCCTGCTGGCCATGCTGCTCGGGATGCAGCCCAGGTCGCAGGAGGTTTCTGGGCTGACTGTGCACATTGCTGGCTCATGTTGAGCTTCTTGTTGTCCCCCTATAGCATCTCAAAGCCAAGCCATTCCCATTGCCTGGTCCCCCCATCCCCTCCTAAACCCCTTGGGGCTCTGCAGGGACAGGGCTCGCACTCGCAGGGCTGAGGATGCCCAGCTCACCTCCCGCGGCACCCGGCCTGCCTCCCCGTCACAGGGCTCAACCTAAATATAGTCCCTGGTTCCCTTTTCTTGCAGACACAACCGGTGCTCCGGGTGAAAGTCCTTTCCCATGAACTCACTGTTGCTTAATAAAGCACAAACCCTCAGAGACCTTGATGCTGGGATCTGTCATTTTAATTCTCAGCGACACTTGCTCCTCTCCGCTATGGTATGTGGCCGCTGCTATTTTGGCTGGCACACGGGGAGCCGAACAAGCAGCCCCGGCGCTCCTGGTCTGAGTTGTTAAGAGCTGGGACGCAGCTTTAAGAAAAAGAACCAAACTCATATGGATGGATGGGGCTGCAAAATACAGCAAAGCTCATGGTGGCATGAAAAATTCAGGGGGAGGAAGGCAAGAAAGGAAGGAAAGAGCTGGGCTGAGCCAGCTGAGGGCACGCGCCAGGGCTGCAGCCAGCTTTGCCACTTGGGGCCGAGCTGCTTGGTGAGATGCTGCTGCCTCTGCTCCCCAGCCTGGCATCCGGATCCTGGCCACTGGGTGCCCAAGTAGATGCCCAGACACCCTGGCAGCAGCCCAGATCCTTCATGGTTAGCTTTGGTTTAACTCATCCACGTGGAAACAGTTTCTCTCAGTTTGCCCAAATTATCTACCCAAGTCCTTGTTGTTTGACCACACTGGGGTGAGTTTTGCCCATTTTCTGCGAAGAAGAGGGAAGGGCAACCCTGCTTGGAGCTGGGGAGGTCTCTGCTCCCAGCTCTGCCACCCACACCAGCCCTGGCCCAAGATCCTGCCTGGCCTCAGCCCCCACCTCTAACACCCCCTGGGCCTGGGGGGCTGCCGTGGGGGTCCAGCAACAGCCCCAATCACTGTGACTTGAAGCAAAGGGATCAAAAGCAGGAAAACCCAGCACGTCTGGTTACTGGCCACCCAGTGCCATCTGCCACCAGCCAAGTAATGCTGTGGTCCAGCCCTGCCCTGCTCCTGCATCCCCAAAGCCAACCCTCATGGAAGCGTTTGCTTCATCTTTCAAGGTAAACCCTACATAAACTTCAAAAATAGCCTCCCAGAAACAGTCACCCCGTAATGCCTGAAGCCAAATCAATCTCTCTACCAGTGCTGGCAAGCGGGAGCAGCTCTCGGCATCTTTTCCAAATGCTCTCCCAGGTTTTATTGCTTTCCTTCATCTCCTCTCAAATCTCTGCTCTGAACATTTCTGCCCTCGCCTGTTCATTTTGGTCTTTTTCCAGGACTCACAAAACGGCCCTTTGGGCTGCAGTGGCACCTCTATTGGCAGCACCATTTTCCCCTGGCACCGCAGCCCCTGACCCAGCAGAGAGATGCTGCGTGATGCTCCCTCCGCCCTTCTCAGAGCATTCAACCACTGCTTTACAGCTGCAGACATAGACAGGCAGCAGGATTTTGGGCTGTCTGAGAGAGTGCATCAACCTACAAAGCCAGGGCTCCTGGCTACATCCATTTGCAGACAGGGAAACTGAGTCACAGGATGCAGTTTGGGGTGTTTTATAGCCACCCAGTGATTCAGCAGGGCAGAGGACAAGCTCATGGACAGCCTCGCTTGCTCCCTGGCTCCCTCAGCTCCGAGACGTGGGGTTTCATACTCAGAGAGATGCTGCTGGAGACGGGCATCCCACCGGGCTGCCCACACTGCAGCGAGCTGGCGACATGGGAATTACCACTGCCCACACAGAACGTACCCGTCCACGTGCTTTACATTCCTGGTGTTATTTCCAGGGCTACAGCAACAGCTCGTTCCCATCCCGGGGAGGCAAATGAAGTGGCGACGTGGCTTGTCGTGGCGGGACAGCCTGGCTTTGAAGAGCAGCGTAGGGGAAAGGGACCTGGGGGTCCTGGTGGGCAGCAGGATGCCCATGAGCCAGCACTGTGCCCTCATGGCCAAGAAGGCCAATGGCATCCTGGGGGGTATTAGAAGGGGGGTGGTCAGTAGGTGGAGAGAGGTTCTCCTCCCCCTCTGCTCTGCCCTGGTGAGACCCCATCTGGAATATGGTGTCCAGTTCTGGGCCCCTCAGTTCCAGAAGGACAGGGAACTGCTGGAGAGAGTGCAGGGCAGGGCTACCAAGATGCTGGAGGGAGTGGAGCATCTCCCCTAGGAGGAAAGGCTGAGGGAGCTGGGTCTCTTGAGCTTGGAGAAGAGGAGACTGAGGGGGGACCTCATTCATGTTGATCACTATGTCAAGGGTGAGTGTCAGGAGGATGGAGCCAGGCTCTTCTCAGTGACACCCAAGGACAGGACAAGGGGCAATGGGTGCAAGCTGGAACAGAGGAGGTTCCACTTCAGTCTGAGGAAGAACTTCTTCAGGGTGAGTGTGAAGGAACACTGGAAGGGGCTGCCCAGGGAGGTTGTGGAGTCTCCTTCTCTGGAGATATTCCAACCCTGCCTGGAGGCGTTCCTGTGTGACCTGCTCTAGGTGTTCCTGCTCCAGCAGGGGGTTGGACTGGAGGAGCTTTCAAGGTCCCTCCAAATCCCTGAGATTCTGGGATCTCCATGAGTACCAGCTCATTAGGCCTCACCGCAGCTTGGGTTCCTCATGCCACTGAGCAAAGAGGGGCCACCCGCTCCCTGGCAGGATGCTCGGGGGCAAAACAGTGGGGAGCCAGCAACCAGAAATGAAAAAAATAAAAATCAATCAATTCCAACAACATCAATGTAAAGCCTTTAAACGCCGAGCACAAACACGGGCGGGCGCTCTCGTTTGTACCATCGGGCTCCGAATTCACTGTTTAATTCAGGCCCATGTGGTTGCCGGGAGGGAAAGCGCAGTGATTAGGTTTGGGCCTCGGAGCGAGGGATATGCTATCTCCTGATGCAGGGTTAATACAGCTAATAATAGCAGACATTCCTGAGCTAAAAACATTTAGAAAAAGGGAAAAAAAAAATAAAAAGGAAAAAAGCCCCTGGCCCTGCTGTCTCCAGCAAGGGATCAGCATAAACGTGTCCCCTGGGAAGGGCTGAGCCTGGCAACAGTGGAGGCGGTGCAGAATCTGGCCATGCCCAGGAGATGCCCCAGCTCTGCACCACAGCGGGTCCCTCACTCAGCCCAGTGTGGCCCCTTCCCACCTCGGGCACCAGTGCCAAGGGGCAGCTCCCAAGGGCAGCCCAAGAGGGGTGAAGCACAACCCGGCCCCTGTTTCGCTGGTCCTCCAGCTCCCTCCTCCCAACAGGGGTGGGATAAAAGCAAACCTGCTGGTTTTTAAACCAAAAGACTCAACTCTTTCATAAAGCTGCTTTGCCTCCTGCTTCCCTGCACTCATGGGAACACGTTTGGTTCTAGCTTCTCCAGCTGTTTTGAAGAGCATCTTCCCCTGAGCCCAGCTCAGCCAAGGACCAAGGACTTTGGGAAAGGCTGCAGATGCCCAAGCAGGACTATTGCAACCTCTGAAAAACTGTGGGAACCGGAAGGATCAGAAAACCATCTCTTCCACCTGCTTTGGCCAAAACTCACCCGGTGCTTCTAGTCCTCCAGCAGGAAGAGGCAGCAAGTCTGCTCAGTCCCCTCCGCCTTAACGAGTGCCACAGAAACGCCAATGATAAATACATTAGCTCACATTAAACCGGATCAATCACGGGCTGTCGAACTGGCAGCTCCCCAACACATCTTGAATTATTCTCCCCTTTAAAGGACACGAACCACGTTTCTCGCCGTGCCCTGGGCCACGGGCAGCAGGGACCTTACCCCCAGGCTCCATCCTGCAGCAAAAGGGATGATGAAGCAGCGGCAAAAAGCAGAGCTTTGGGGCACAAAGCCCCGAGGCACCCCCTTTACCAAGGGGTTATTGCGGGGTTCACTGCCTGCATTTCTGCATTTTTAAGGCCAGCAACAGAATTCAGCCCCAGTTTTAAAGCCATTTTGCACAGAGCAGCTGCTCAGCTTACTGGGAGCTGCTGGGAAACTCAGCTCTTTTCAGGTTTTCTCCTTTTTAATCCCTTGTGATTTGATTGAGAGAGAGGTTTGTAGGATCTTTCCCCTCTCTGGATGCACCTTTTCTTGTGGTGTCTCCTCAGCAGCGGGGCTGGACCTGGGTATGTCAGGGCCCCAGGCAGGACATCCCCTGCCTGCAAGCAGCACAACCCCAGCCAGGGCAGCACCATCCTGGCAGCCAAGACCAAGCAGCAAGTGGGAGCTCTCTGAAAGGCCCAGGCTGGTCCTCACCAGGCCACCAAGGGTCCCCGACCCCTGCCCGTCCCCATGGTCCAGCCACACTGGCTGCAGCAGCTGCTCTTAGCTCTGAAGGGACGGCTCTGGGGGCTGCCAGGCTGCGGATCCACACACCGATCCGCTCTCCATCTATTTTGCAAGTGCCCTGCCTGCTCCCGCTCTCCTCTTCCCTCCTGTTTGCTCTTTTCTCCTTCCCCAAAAACCTCATCTCAGGGTAAGGCTGGGCACAAATTTAAAGAGCAGCTGCTCTTCTGCAATCGCTCCCTTGCGCGAGCGCTGTAGGAATTAGAGCACCTTTTGTCAGGTTTTAGCTCAATCCGCTTTGCAAGTAGATTAAGAAACTGGCACAAAAGTACTCTGGATGTGGAGTAGGAAGAGGCTGCTATTCCAGAACGGTGACAGGAGACGCGTATGCTGCGATTGCTGCCTGCTCCATTTCCCTGAGAAACACAACCCCAGTAACATTTGCATTTAAACCATCCCTGGGATTTTTTGACAGAAGCCCTAAAATCAAGGGTGCTGAGAGAAAGGTGCAGCGAGGGCCCTGGGATGGTGAGGAGCGAGAACCTGCAGGACTGGCGGGGGCTGGTGGTGGAAACAGAGCGATAGGAGATGAGGAAGACCCTTCCTGATGCCTGGTGATGCTCAGACCGGCTGGGATCTGCCAGGGAAAGGCTGGGTGCAGCAGCCCCAGCCCTGCCGGCGGGGAGACTGCAGGTACCAGACCTTCCAAACACCGGGGCCGAAAGCAGAGCAGAGCCGAGCGGTGGAAGATGCAGCCGGACAGGTTCAGAGCTGGATCCCCCCGGTGCAGCTCCCCGCCTGCTTAAGGCCATTTAAATCCCGGTGCCACGGGGTGGGGGGGGATGACAGCCCTGCCCGTCCCTCTCCTCCGAGTCCCTCAGCCGGGGCTGAGTCCTCTCTCCCGGATCACCAGCAGAGAGTGGAAGGGCCTCACAGCCCCGGGCGGTGGGCACCAGCCAGGCAGCCCCCGGGGTGATGGAGACAGATGGAGGAGGGTGGCTCCGGGGGGTCCTCGGCCGCATCTCCCCGCACCCACGTGTGCGCCCCCGCCGGGCTCTGCCTCCGGGGGCTCTGC